>JAOBRC010601564.1:0-10941 GCA_027575255.1 Scolionema suvaense
CCCTAAGAACATATTAAATTTCAGGAAAAGTCACGAAATTTCAGCTCAAAACGCTTATCCGTTCCGGAGATATCTGCGAAAAACCAGCAGGGGGGGGGCTCTCAGAGCCCCCCCAGTAGATATAGGGTTAAGGAAGCTTCTGGTGATGTAATCAAACAAATCCTGAGCGTACCTGTTCTTAAATAATGTTCTTGTGATACATTCTAGCTCAGTGTGAAAGCCTTTCCAGGTGCTACTAATTTGGTACGCTCTGCGAAGTAGAAACTTGATTAAGTCTTCTTTCTACGGAGATGGCATGAAACTGTAGGTGCTGAGGAAAGCCCAGTAAAAAAAAGTAGCTTTACGATAAACTGATGTAGATACAGTAGATTTTGGTGTTGTCAACAAAGATATCTAAGAAAGGGAAACATCCTTTGGCTTCAGGCTCAAATGTAAACTTTATATTAGGATGTTGTTTGTTGAGGATGGTAAGGAAAACTTTAGATTATCAGCACTGTCAACACCACAAACACATCATCAACATATCTACGATAAAATGAAAAAAGGACTAATAAAGAAGTTGCCGAAGCAACTTCAGTGAGAAACTCTACTTTGCAGTCTAGATGTAGTTTCAACAAGGAATAGACGTCCTTTTCAGGAAACCAGAGCTGAATGGTGAAGAGCAATTCCTGGAGGGCAGCACTTGCGACACTGCCTGTATCCTTAAGTTAACTTTACCCCCGGGAACGCTCTGAAGTTCTCGCAGGGAAAGCTCGACACCAGTCCAAGATGTTAATAACTGCGAAAGAGACCGTTTCCAGATGGATATCATACAAACCAGGCTCACCACCAGATGAGCTCTGGGCAAGCAGATGACATGGCTCGCTACATAGCAACCAGTGAATTGTGACAACCATTTAAATTCATTATGTCCCATAAATAAGTTGGCTAGTGTGGGACCTAATGAAGACCCTATGGCTACCCCATCAATTTGATCATACAAGTCACCATTAAAGAGAACATGGGTTTTCGATGCAGCAAACAAGAACAACTTACGTACCGTAATTTCCGGCGTATAAACCACAGCTTATGTGTAGATTTTAACTACTTTTAAAGTCCATGCGGCTTATCTTCCAGTGCGGCTTATGCGCTGAGTTGTCACTTGAAAATACTTAAAGTTAGTAGTTAAAGGTAGTTAAAGACCAAACAGCCTGTTTGAGAGTCATTACGTTACCTCAAATCAACAGCTAGATTGATAGTTTTTTCAAGTGGCACATTAAAGAAGAGGCTCTCTATATCAAAGGATATGATATACCTACCAGAAATGTGGAGCCTATTTACCTCACAAACAAATGAAAAAGAGTCACTTACACAGTGTTCCATAGGTATTAGTGGTGTTAGAATGTTGCCAAGATGTTTTGCAAGCTTGAATTTACCTATGGAATAAACAGCAGGTCTTCGTGGAGCACCTTTTTAATTTGTGCATTTTCGGTTGGTTTGTGCATCCTAGCTGGTTGAGAACCTGTTGGATATAACTTTCTACAATTATCGTCATCCATCAACTTCTGTTTCTTTCAACTATATATATAAAAAAGCTCATAAGCTATTTTCATGAGCCAAAGTTCGGTCAACATCAGGCTTCTTAAATTAAGTGTCATTACAAATGAGATTCATAAGTCCATCATTGTACGTAGATCTGTCCATGACAATAACAGCATTTTCTTTGCCGGGTTTTAGAATGACTATGTCATTGTTTTTTCGCAGTAGTTGCAGTATGTGATGCTTGCAAATTGAATTCCAAGAGGGTTTATAGTTACTATAGTACGAATGTGCCAATTTTGAAACTTCAGCTCGAAGTTCACCTGGATAGTGGTTGTCTTTCAGCTTTTTAGACAGGCAACGATAAATGCGTTCAAATGTAGCAAAAAAAACAGAGTGCCGAAGTGCAGTAGGAGCTTTAGGAAAAGACAGTCCATGCTTTAGAATATCCAGTTCATCGTCAGTCAGATTATAACTCGACAAGGTGCTCACAACTTCTTCAGATGAAAAAGAGAAAATTGTGCATTTAGTGAGAGCTCTTAGCCTTCTTAAGCTGAATTCACACTGAGTGCCGCTTGTCGCAGTGTCACGCGTAGAAAGTTTAAAAAAATCCCAACTTCGTTGCATAGTCCCACGTTTTTCGTATTCTAACCGTCCGACAATCGCTGAAAGGTCATTAGGATGCAATCAGCGCAGCAAAAGAATGTGATTCAGATGCATTCATTAAAGTGTTACACAATATAGGTTGACATACTACGTCAACACCTACTTTGCAAGAACAGACTAGTGTGAGCAAACACGCAGTGTAGCTCTACGTATTGCACGTACCACTCTGCCGCGCGACAGTCAGTGTGAATTCAGCTTTAAGAGTGGCTTTCACACTGGGCTAGAACGTATCAAAAGAATACTGCAGGATTGCTGAACACTTTTCTGGTAGTAATGGTATCACTGCTATTAATCCTACTAACGCCAGGGGAGGGGTCCAATGGACCCAAACCCACATATTTTCCAAAATTGTGCAAAAACGACGAAAGGAGGAAAGCTGCACATTGGTGAATTTTCCTAAATATTATCTGGGCACATTTCGGTAAAAAAAATTTTTTTACCACTGTCGTCATTTGGCTGTGAAGTCATCATTTTTAACTGTCGGTGGATGAAAATTTTTGTTGACATGAAGTCTTCAATGATTCCATATCATGTCTTCTACTTAGATATTACTATTAGAACCTCATTTCAAAGGTTTTAATGGCCCCTTGTTGCGTTTTTTGTCCGATATCAGCATGTTTCCAAAATGGTGAAAATTCCGACATGCCCAGACAATGTCCGACAAAACGTGCCGACATCCGCAAAATAATGACGTCATCGGAAAACTTTTTGCATCATGATGTGAGGAACATGATAGAGAATATGTGTGCCACGTTTTATGGTTACAGGACCATTATGTACAAAATTACGGGGGTTGGGTCAAACGGATCCCCTCCCCCGGGTTTGGGAAGGTCCAAAAAGCCCGGGCTTAATAGGATTAAACATGGCTTGTAGGGAGCTGTGTGGCCATAATTGCTTTTCTGTTATAGACAGTAGTCCATATGACGGCATACTAAAACTTACTTACTTACTTACTGCACATTTTTACATCTTCTGTTCCCAGCAGCTGGGGTTTGACACCTTTCTGTCAGGTTTTCATTAGCAAGGATGGCTGCTCTTCAGGCATTCCGATAAGTAACCAAATGTTTTTATAATGTCTTGATTCACCCTTTTCCAAGCATTTTTTACGTTATTATTATCAATATTATCGAATTGTTTACTTTATTGTTATAGGTATTTTCCCACTTGCCTTAGTTCACTACATGTATATTGTGCTGATAGATTTGTTTGTCATTGACTTATTGCATAACTTCACTGGTTGAGATTAATTTATTGTGCCAAGTATTAAGGTAAGCTGTTTCTAATTTTTCTCTTTGACATTATGTGATGGTTGAATGGAATTTTTCTTGATTGCTGACAATTACAGGGTGACAACTAGAAAATTATGTTGGACAATTTGTGTTACTATATAAGCTGCAATTTGGTTTTTGACGTGTAATGTATAATGCTGAGAAATTCGAAACATGTCGTAGAAGAGTGCTTTCATTGCTCTCATATTCTCCCATAACATCACTGCCCTACGGCAGCACAACATTCAGTGACACTTGTATATCGTGAATGGTACAATTAGCAATGAGAAGGTAATGCAGAAAGTGCACATTTGCCCACCTCAAGAATATGTGACAAAATAGTGGCACTTCGGCAGGACGACTAAACACTCAAATAATATAAAGTCTGAAGCATAAAGGCAGTGGAAGCGGTTTCCTCGTAAAAGTGATATTTGAACAAGTTGCTCATTTTCTATCGTTACACCTACTACAGCAGGTCAAAGTCACAATACCATATCAGCTCCGATAAAATCCGCACCTGTCTTATAATTCTAGCTCTATGTCATAGACTGAAATATTAATCCAGTATCTGAAGCATGTGGAATTGCTCTGCATATTCATTCACATCGATCTTGGAATGCCTCAGATGATTAGGATAACGCTGCTTTGAGTATCACTTATCGAATTTGCATGCACACCATGCAACTCGCGAATGTCAAATAATGATACTGGTACCA
Organism: Scolionema suvaense; assembly: GCA_027575255.1. Taxonomy (NCBI): domain Eukaryota; kingdom Metazoa; phylum Cnidaria; class Hydrozoa; order Limnomedusae; family Olindiidae; genus Scolionema; species Scolionema suvaense. Next base: position 4,169 of record JAOBRC010601564.1, read on the forward strand.
TTCTCAACACATGCCTATTTTCTGCTCAAATGATATCTTCAACCAGCTTTCAGGATATTGGAAAATCAATCCCAATACATCCACCATGTTTTCTCAGGCTCAAGGATGACAGCGACATTAAAAAAAAATCCGGAAATGAGTTATGGCAATGTGAGGGAAATTTGTTACCACACATCTGCCACTGGGGGTCTTAGGGGATGCTGCAAGGCCTCCGGAGCTCTGGAAGCTTCAGCAATTTTGCACAAACGAAGGCTGAAAGTATTGTAAAAGTGTACCAGTTTTCAGCGAGCATTCACAAAGATCACAGGGCAGCAGATTGCTAGCTACATCTCAAACAAACTATCATTACACGAGGAGACCAAACAATATCAAGAACTAAAGTTACAAGAACTCACAACTATCAAGGGTTAACATTGCCCCCAAAGAAAGGAGTGATTGGCTTGGTTCATAGAGGAATCATCTTCCCTTTTTTCTCAAAGGGGTGTAAGTAACACAGAGAAACGTACACAAGGGAACCTTTACTTGATAAATAATCAAATACAGTGTAAGTTTAACATTTCATCACCTGATCTTAGCAAAGTTGCGAGCTTTATAATCATAGGGGCAAATGCGAAAAATAAACACCAGATATATGTATAGGTTAATGTGAAAGACCTGTCCTAAAACGAATTTGTCTAAATTGGTGTTTGCTTGCTCACATGAACACAAAATTTTGTTTGAAAACTTTTATCAGGAATCCTAAAATTTAGGAAATGTGACAAAAAATCCACAATTCTGGAAAAATTTTGATCCTTGCAGGTTGAAATGCTGATCCCATCAGAGGGGAGATTGTTTTAGAGGAAATACCATAGGTAGTTAGCTGCTATCTTACAAGATGAATTGAATTAACTCAAGGGTAGCTTACTAAAAAAAAACAAAAAAAAAAAGGATTCGTTACTTACCCATTAAGCAGAAGTGGAACTATTGTGATACCTGCCATCATGTAGAAGCAGAAGCTGTCACTTATGCTGACAGTTACCTGATAAACTTTACTGAAGGTAATACCGGATAGCATAGCCAAAAGCACTTCAATCGCAGCAGCAAAGGAGAACATCTTGCCTAAAATCAAAAAGCATACTCTCGAGAAACACAACTAAAAAATGATGAACAATAACAAAAATCAAGATCTCAATGAGGTCAGCAAGCAAAAGTGCACATATCTTCAGATACCTCACAGTTCTCAGTTAATAAAAACCTCAAATCCATAGCGTTCCCACGTTCACATACAGATATACTTGGAGTGAAAAAAGTACTGTTACCTTTTTCTTCAGGTGAAACCATTTTGGACATTGCAGCACGAGTGGGTGGCATTCCTAATCCAAATCCAATAGCCCATGAAGTTGCTAAAAGCAAAGATCAACAAAACAATTGCACTGTCTCATGAATCACGTACCCTGCCTTGGTTGGATTATTTCAATTCTACTAGATGGATCTGGTTCTTCATTATCCCCTCTCCCTTCGGATGATATTGAAGCAGTACAGCAGTGGTAAATCAAAGCAAATTCAAAGATGAATAAAAGAAAAGTATGATAAAAAAGCTTCAACAATTCTTATCTTATGTTATTTTGAAGCATGGTATATGTTCCTGTACACAATCATAAAAGTCATTCCCAAAACCAATGGCTTCTCAATACCAGTTGACTCTACAAATAGATGTTTTCTTTTGTATCTGTAACATAATATCACTGTACGATGAAGGTTGAACCTCCGTTTTAAAGTAACTGAAACATAATGATGAAGAAACTGTAGTTCATCTGCCTATAATTGTATCAAATGGCATATATAATTAGGTCTCTAAAAACAGGGCTCGGAAAAGACAATGGATCTCAATAAACTCCCAGTATGTATTTTAAGTCTATCAACCAATTTTTCGTTAACGCCATGCCGATTACACGACCCTATGAATAATGAATCAAATCTGCCGATACTCAACCAAATTCTGAAAAAAAATGTGTACTTGTTCTCATACTACTACTGAAAGTGAAGGCATGCCAATAGCTCACGTATAACAATAGAACTGAGCAAGTTCAGACGTATTTGGGAGCTTGGAAATGGAATGGTCCATACTACCAGCATCAACAAAAAGATGGCAGAAGAATGATCCTGTCCTTTGCTTTCAGAGAGAAAAAAATTTCAGCCGACTTAGATTTTGAGGGCTGAATTCGACGTATTTGGGAGCTTGGAAATGGAATGGTCCATACTACCAGCATCAACAAAAAGATGGCAGAAGAATGATCCTGTCCTTAGCTTTCAGAGAGAAAAAAATTTCAGCCAACTTAGATTTTGAGGGCTGAATTCATTATCTACGGGAAATGTCAAAATTGAATCAATTCTGCAACGCAGTCGGTAGAATGATAAAATATACATGAGCAGGTATTTCAGGACGAAGAAAGGTTCAAAGGAAAAAGAATGATTTCTGGGTGCACTTTTCACCCAGTAAACTCACCTAACCAAAACTCAGTCCTTGTGTGCCCAAAGGCAACAGAAAGTCCAAAGCCGGTGTAAGCAAGGCAGCCCAAAATGGACACCGAATAATCAGTCCATTTGTAGCGATGTGTGAGCAACCAGATGAACACCAAGGCTCCAGCAGTTTTCAAGATATTCAGCTCTGCTGTGATGTATCCAATGTCAGCAGGTGAAAAGTTTCTCGGAGGATGTTTGGCATACAAAACTATCAATGATATAAGTCCAACAAATACTAAAAGAAAAGTCATAGAAAGTTAAGAATGCATGATTGTAAGTTAGGAATTAACATCAAACACCGAAACTCAATTCAAGCTCAGACCAACCAATAAGTCCAGAAAAAGGCTGTCATCCTTGAATCAAAGAAGTGGCTCAGGTACCAGGTTACATGCTGACACAGGACGCTGACCATATTGTTCACACAAATTTTCTACAAGTAAAAAGGAGCGAAAATGGAAATTAGTAAATATGGGCAGGTCTATTTTCCATAAAACAGTAGCAATAAATAGTCAGTGGCAATTTGAACAAACAACATTTATGAATGCCAATGAATTTGTTAAATTTAATGACCTCCTGATATTCAATAAAGAGGTGGTTTTCTTACTACTTATTCTTGACACTAATAATCAACGCATCCCGAAGGTTGTAGCATAAATGGGACAGAGAAAAAATTGTCTTATATTTGATACTAAAGGTTATCCAACTGTCTTATATTCTTGAATTCACACGATGATGTGGTTACCATAGAGTAGCTCACAGCTGCAAGAAATGACCAATTAATATCCATCGTTAGGGCCCTGGTTAGCACAGTTGGTTATGCGGCTGCCTTGTAACCTTCGGGTTCCAGGTTTGAGCCTCGCTCCGGCTGGTTAGCGCGAAATCCCTAGAGACTGAGACAGGTAGGAATTCAGTAATTTCTCAGCAGCTTCGCATGGAGAGAAGAGCAGCAACCGACTTCAGCAAGTCTTATATTCTGTTCAGTGTAGCTTGATTGTAAAGTATTATTTTCAGTTCTAAGTAATTGATATTGCACTTTGCTTAACACTCATTGGAGTGTAGTTAAGACATGCAGTGACGAAGAGCAGTCAAGCTGGACTCCTCAAAGAGTATTTATCTAGGGTTTGTATCTGAGTTTTAGGTGATAAAGAAAACACAAAACACTAGGTGAAATGAACGATGCAACATCAGTTGTTAGCAATGCAGAGAGGAGTGCAATACCTTCAGAGAGTGACAGACCAAACTGGCTACCACTCTCCCCCTATTCACAGGGAATAACTCTGTCGATGAAACAACAGGAAGCATAAGGACATGAGACCTGGTTACACCTGAAAAAAGACACAGACTAAGGCTGATTTTGAGGGTTGGTAAGAGTGACGTGTGTGGGCAATCACCAGAACCGACGGTAATGGCTAATGGCAGCCAAACCTTCCAAACTTTTATTTTGTCAACGGTAGAAAACATCCACAAAGTTCATTGGAGTCTCTTTTACTACTCCAAGAAAAGCACCTTACAACTGGGATACAAATCCAAGATAAGCACTCTTTAAGTTCAGCACAACTGCTCTTCGTCAGCCAAAAACATTGATGCTTGTGAATGACTTCGGTTGGTGTCGTCCCTATAGCCCAAATGTGGAGAAGATTTGACAAAGTACAATTGCAATAAGTATATCACCGGGAGGAAGGTTCGCATAGAAGCAACAATATTCCAGATAAAAGCAACATAGCTTACTACTCTCCCCCGAAACGGGAAGGGAGCTCTGAAGATGAAGGTGGAGAGCTAAAACCAGAACATATGAGCGAAGGTAGAGCACGAGTGATGTAATCGGATGTGATCAAATGTACAACAATGCAGATGTGAAGCGATCTGAGAACAGGCAATAGACAGGACATCTGCAGTCAGTAACGTGCATGAAACGTTTTTGAACAAGTAGTACTAGCCCAAAAAGATGTAGTGTCTATAGTCCGTTTCAAGGGGATTTGGGTAAAATAACCCAGGCGGTCACTACTCCATCGGAGCGACGACAACAAATCATGGACACAATAGCTACCTACAAAAGTCTAACAATAGACGCAGCAGCTACTCAATGCGTCAAATCTACTAATCAAAGCTTCGAGGTTGTTGTGAATGTTCGAAGCCGCAGTTAATCACCAAAGCGGTGGTAACTCAAAGAATTGACGTCTCATTGAAGCAAGGTCAACCTTGTTTTGGTGTGGCCATTCTGGCTACTTTGCAGAATGAAACTGACATGTGTTTCCAGTTGTCAGGGGTAGTTAAAAATTCAGAAGTCCATGAGGTTCAAAGTGGTATGAACTGTAACTCTTGAACCAGAGTAGTAATTAAAATTGTTTTGGTATCAATGGAGAGCCTAGAAGGAGATCTATGTTGTGTATAGACTTCAAGAGAGGAAGATCAATACTTCGAGCTATTAGGGAGAGTTTGTTTTTTGTGACAACGGTTCCGACTGTCCTGTTTTACTTGTATAAAACTTCTGCTTTTTGCAGCATTTTGGGCTTCTTCAGAATCAGCCCTCGAAATTTGTGCGAAACGGAGTCAGCAAAAATTTGCAGACCTTGAAGTACATCAGGTTGGCAATTGCCGAGATCAAAACTAAGTTGTTGGCCACTCACTAGATTGCCTTTACTCTTTTACTATTGCTAGCTAGTCATGGGCAATTCCTACATAACAAATACCTGATATGTCACACGCACTTGGTCTTGAGGACTACTGAACATTCTTAAAATTCTATTCAAATGTCACTTAGAACTGCTAAGAGAAGTCTTCCATGGCGATCAATCTTCCAGCAGCTCAAACCGCCATGCCAGATTGATACAAGGAGTCTGGGCTTTTGCCATGGGTTCTTCCAGAAAACTATTGCAGGGTGCGTAAGTAACAAGACATGTGCGGGAAAGAAATTTTGCACCGTAATCTCATACAAGCTCATATTCTGCAAAGTAAACAGTTGGAATCCATAAGGGCGCATTTGCACAAGTAAGATGGCAGCTTAACAGTGGTGTTATCGGAGAGCTTTTGGCTGTGGGGTTGCAAAGAAATGCAAACGAAAGAGGTTACATGAAGAAAAAGGAGAAGGGATAACATAACACTTTTATTCTGAGTTTTGAAAATTCTGAAAGCACGAAATATCCAGGTCGGCAATAATATGCCGACCTCCATAGAAACCAGGACGACAGTTAGATCGGCATTGCCAAATGTCAACCTGAATTTCGAGGGCTGCAGAATCATATAAAGTTTATCGCAAACATTAATCACTTTGGAGTACTTTTTCGTCGACGGGAATTTTTTTGTGAAAATGGCTCTCTAGATATGTCCCCGCTGAACGTTCTCGTATTTCCCAAAAGGTATTGGAGCACGAAAACAAAGTTTAGAATGAAGGTCTTGAATGTATTTACCTTGTTTGTCTCACAGACAGAACTAAAATTGATGCTTCCATTTTCTCACAATCTTCCTTCAAAGACAGAGCATTTTTTTGTAGATGTTGGCCCTGTCTTGTCTGTCACTGCTTAAAAATTGCTTACTACGCATGTCTCTTTATAGTGAATGGTAGTACTTATATACCAAGTGCAGTTGGAGACTATGTGCCTTGATGCCACAAAATAAGGCATTTTCATACTATCTGCATTAGAGCAAGACCGTTTCTGTACGTTTCTGTCAATCCCTGATGGACCTCATAAGGCACAGCCAAGGACTGGTTTAGGTGTGACTTAGGAGTGCTTTAGGAGTGGCTTTAGAGGTACCACTACTTTGATAATATACGCCTTCGATTAGGTGCCTTAAGGTGGTACAGCTGATATGAAATGCTTTATTATGAAGAAAAGAGCTAGAACTTGAAGATTTTTTTCTTGCTGACTAATATGCTTATTGCAGAAGTTTTGTAGGGAGAAAAAAGAGCCAGGGAATGTCATGCACATTATTTATGACGTCACACAAAAAGACAATGGAAAAGACAAAAACAAAATTTTCAACCTACAGAGAACATGTACAAAACCTTGAAAAGCATAGGGGAGCTTTTTTACACCATGTGAGTTGTTCAGCATCTGCAGCATTTCTTCCCAAATTCCATACGGCTGATACAAAATGGGTCACAGAATGAAAAATGAAATAAATCTAGGGTCTCCAATATTTTTTTTGTGTGTATCTATCCTCCATCACCGAAAGTCATTGTTCTCTGCCTCGGATCAATGATTTCTGCACAACATTTTACTTTGCAAAGAGCATTTAAACATGTGAAAGCTGGTATTTTGTGATAAAGCAAC
>JAOBRC010601675.1:0-10940 GCA_027575255.1 Scolionema suvaense
GTTTCTGGACAAGACAAGCAAGACGTGCTTGTTCGTCCTATTTCGAGGACTTCTGGGGATGTTTCTAGTTCTTCTGCAACGTCTTCTCCAGAAAAACGTTTGCATCCCAAAGCTGCTGCACTTACATCATCTCTGTCTAGTAATTTGAGTTTGAGATATCAACGGAATGCTGCAAATGTAAACAGGAACAATAGACACGAAAGTGTTACTGGACTCTATGGAAGCTACGGTGTTAAAGATGTCACTGAATCGAGTAGTGTTACTGGCCCTTATGGTGAATTCAATAGCAATGATAGTAGTGTGATAGGACCATATGTTTCAAGTAATGCTGGTGTCCCTGTGGATGATCCGAGAAATGCAGGTGTAGCATATGGATACCCTCAACCTGGACAATATGTGGCTCCAGAAAATGTGAGTTTTCAACTATTTCTACTTCCATATTTTGTGTGATACTCTTGAATTCAGGGCTTTGCTAATTAGGTGCACGCTCGTATCGTGCGCCTTACGTGCACAATGTGCCGGCATGAGGCGCACGAATTTTCGTGCACCAAAGATATTCATCATCCTGCCATATGCCTTCGTTTCCTTCCATATTCCGTAGTTGTTTACGAATTTTTGATGCTGGTGTGCTTACCTCACCTGTCCCTCAGCTGGTTGCTCACTTTCTGAATGACGCGGAAACTTATCAATTGTTCGATCGCTTCTTTGTGTCGCACCAGAATTCAGTCTCGCACTGACTTCTCGCTTCCCTTCTGATGAGAAACTATATCGATGGTTCGATCGTTCTTTTGTATCGTATTAGAACTCAATTTCTCGCTATATGTCAAAACCACTGCGCACTGCCTGTCTTGCGAACGAACTCAGAGACATGCTTTATCTTTTTTTACTTTGATAAGCAGTGAGTGTTCGTATTGAAAGCTGGGCGATTTAATTATTGTTGCGTCTGATTATTTTAATCTCTCAACTTATGCATGGCTTGGTGTCAGGGGATTAAGGTTCCTGTTATTTTGTGATAACAAGCCTGCCCCGCATGGAGCAAATAGATGGTGATTTCACGAGATCTACTCTCCAGGAGCACGACGTGCGCCTCGGAGATATTTTGGCGCGCGAAATCTCGTGCACCACAATTAGAAATTTGCAAAGCCCTGGAATTGTATATGCTTACACGTACAAATTACATGGTAGCTACTGTATTAGATATTGGGCTTCGTAGTGAACATTAATTAATAGTTGCAATCATCGTAACTAATAAAATGAATTAATGGTTTCAATCTTCTTAACTAGTAGCATAAGTTAAGAACCGTACTTTGTTTAAGACCTCGGAACTTGAAATTTTAGAAATGAGAATTTAGCCACCTTGTACTCTCTCCTGCAACTGGTGGTAATCTGCAGCTACAGCTTGTGCCACCCATACCGGCCATATGAACGCTCTTCAGCATATTCGGATTAGGTTTGAAATCTTTTGTATGAGTCCCGAACTGATGATGTTCGTCAGCACAGGGCTATTAACTGTTCTGACAAGGGGCTATCTATTGTTTGAGCAAGTCTCTCTCCCTGGAAAAGGACACGGACATGTGCTTATGCACCATCATATAGGAGTGGGTATTCCTCGTTGCTGGCCAATATTGAGATATAACATGTCAAGTCTGGCTTTGTAGTCTATTATGAGTAGGCTACTCTGTCAGACTATCATCTTGGTAGAGTCATTCAAATATTGCCATGTCTTTGCAGAAGAGCCCAATAAGATGGGTTCGTCCATCTATTTGTCTGACACAACGCCTTATCCTGAATAGCTGCTGAATAGATTTTTCTGAATTTTTGCAAAAACATGAAAATCAGTAACTGAATCCAATTGATGAAACAGGTTTTTTTGTGATGAAAAATGTGTTCAGCTATGAGATGTTCAGTCACTGGATTTGTATGGTCAGATGGATATTCTGTGAATTGAAGTCAGATGGAGCTCAGTACTGCATTTGAAGCTGCCGGAAAATTACTTTTTGAGATTTGGTGCAGACCAATGGAAGCAAGGTTCCAATCCACAAGGTTCCAGTTCGCTTCCCAACCAACAAGTGCTCTAAATACCCTAAATTTTGGGTCTTGAATAAAAATCCAAGATATTCATACCACAAAATGTGGACAATGTATAGATATGCTGTGTCGTTAGCATTTTTGTGAAAACATGTTACACATTTGGCCTGTGCTCGTTCTGATTGAAAGGGAATTTTCATTAATTGTCTTCTGTTCCTTATTTTAGGCCAATGTCGCCAGCTCATCTTTTTCGTATTCACAAATTTACCCTAATGACGGGGAAATCCTTGACCAAGCAGCGGTATGGAAAATATCTATATTGTTTTTGATTTGTTGTTCTGAATAAATCTCCATGTTTTAAAACAGATAATAGTTTATCATGTGTTAGGTCAAATGTATCTATTGAGCTTTTAGGTTACTATATACTATATAGTAGCTTGAATACTCAGCCTTCAGTCTTCATTTGTGAGCAAAGTTAGAGCCCTAAGTTGACTGAAATAGCCAACCTAGTGCACTGTTATAATGGAAATGGTTTGTAGTGTGGATGTGGGAAGTGCTTCTGAGGGATTTAAGTTCAGATTAAATTTGGTTAAAGATGTTGCACACGTTATATTCTGTTGGTAAGTCATCCTAAGTCCCAAGTATTTTGTTTGGGTAGAGTGTATTTTGGTGTAATTAGTGTTGCTTGCATAAAACTTTTCGTTTGAGTGACTTCAAAATGGCATTTCACGGTTGCTAGTTCTGCAACATTTGCGGTATTCCCTCTGGTAGGATAAAATAGTATCCATTGAAATGTGTGTGCTACTTTCTATTCTCTTGCGCAAAGGGGCAACTTAAAAATTACAGCATAAACATTGGGCAAATATAATTTAACAGCTGTTGTTCTCTTTATGCTCTTTTGTCACTCTATTACTTTATTCGGACAAAGTTTCACAAGAGAAATTATCGTGAATTTCTTGAGCTTGGACCTGTTTCAAGAAAGTTTGTCTCGGGAGAATGTTTAGAGGCATCCCCGAGTGAAATTTTATGTCGCAAATTTTTTTCAAAACACTTTCTGAAAGTTTATTCTGTCTGTAGTAGTTCATTTTCATTGGATCTTCATAGCAATAAAAATTTAATATATCTAACTGTTGGAGAGTTGCTTGAGCTATGTCTTTGGAGTGGTTTTAGAACCTTGTAAAGTCAGAAGATATTTCTCTTTTCGTAGAAGTTTATGTCCGGATTTTTTTTGGATTGAGCCATTTGCGAAAGTTTATCAAAAAAATTTCGCGAATTCTTGACCTTGTGAAAGTTTGTCCCGCGAAAGTTTCTCTGAATAAAGTAGTAGGTTCTTGGACATTTTTTGTCTCTGTGTCTGCAGGCTGTCTCAATGTTTATCCCGCTATTTCTATGGTGTAGATTTTGGTCACATAAAGTCGATTGCTGTATAATGTGTAATGTTTAAAGCAATAGACCGGTCTGAAATAATTTTTGGCGTGGTAACAGACCCTTCAAAAACGTGACTGAAGCTTTTTATTTCATAAAAAAAGCTGTTGTAGTTCCAGAGATATCTGCTTGCAAAATTATGGGAGAATTTTGGCATGTTAACATTTTGCTTCTCCACGGTAATTATGCATGACGCATGGTCAGGCCAAATAGAATTATCTCATCTTATAGGAGCACTTTCCATGTTCCCAAAGTTTCAAATGCCACATTTTTTTGAATTTTCAAAAAGTTTAATTGTCTGTTACTGTTTTTGTTTGAAGCTGTATGTTCAAACCTGGTGCTAGAGATGTTCTGTCGGTTGCCATCTGAGGTCATTGACAGTTATGGGGCTGTCATTTTGGAACGGGAAAAAAGGAAAATATTAGGAAATATTTTTCTAACTCCATAAATTCCAATATCATTTGCATAATTTGCATTTCTTCATTTCACCTACTACTACGAAAAGATATACGTATTTGGTACTGCATTGGATATATTTGGTAGAATCTATCAAGGTTTTGTTAGGGGGAGACTGAGTGAACATCCAAACAATGATATTTTGCGTATATCAGCAGCACCTAAAAGACCTTTTCTATTGCATAGGACTAGCAGAATATCATACAATCGGCCCTGTTACTCAACGTCGGCATTTAGCTTTCCCGGCGCAAATCAGGTTCACGACGGCAAATTTTTGCCAACAGCAATTAACCGGCATTAGTAAATTCATATCGCTCAATTTTGAACTCACTCGCCCTTGTACAAGCCAGCAGCTCACGAGCGTTTGTTATTGTATAGGAAAGTGTCCTGTTCTTGGAATTCCGCCCTTATTGATCAATCACACTCGCAGAGACATCGAAATTGAAATGGAGGTTGAAGCTACAACGTGAACATGAGCAAGATGGCCAAGGCAGTGAAGAGGAGCAGGAGTAGAAGTTTGTTGATACTTTTCTTTTGATAAAATCTGAATGGCATCTATGTCCCAGTCAGAGTAGCCACTCTCCTGGAAACTCCTTGAATCTCCTGGATTTTTTCAATGCTCCTGGAAACTCCTGGATTTTGGGGAAATATCTGAATTTCTCCTGGAAATCTCCTGGAAATTTATTTTGCTCTTGACCTCAAGCTGAAGTGTGACCTACAGGATACATTTATATTCTTGTCCTGAACTGAAATTTCTTTTTTCTTTGAAAAATATCTGACATTGAAAGCATATTTGTACAAGCAAGATTCCGATGCTTCCTAAAAACTCTTCAAACCTCCTCCTCCTCTGGCCGATTTTCGCTTATTTCTACACATTTCACTTAAGAAAATAAAAAAAATTAATGTAGAAGCTTTGAAATACTATTGTTATTTGCATGTTTTTTATATGTTCTGCGCTTTTTAGCATGTTCAAATACTTGGAACCGCTTTCATTAAAAGCTTAGTATTAGCAGGCCCTGATCATAGTAAGTCTTTGAATTGCTCCACTGCTCTTATATCACTAGCCTGATGTTTGCCCATTTGGAAAAAGTCACTGGGCTGATAGCAAAAATAAGTATGGGTGCTAGTATATGGAATATTATGCTCGCATAGATTTCTCTTTTCCCTGCAAGCATGAATGGATACTTCGTTGTAAAATTATAAAGATATACACACAAATGTAACTACAATCCCGGTCAAAGGGTTATTTTTTGACCAAATGTGGGTTGGTAAAATGCCATTTTTGACGCAAATACCAAATGCTTTGCCCGACCAAAAAATCTCCCCTAAATCCAACACATTATTCATTAAAATTTGAAATCAAGGCGTGCTGCAGGCGACAAATGTTTTCGGAAAGGAATTTTCTTTGAAATGATGGCAAGTTGAGGAAACCTAGTAAAGTGTATTTCACATATATCTCGTCTGAGGAACTTCTAGGAACCCAGAAAACCCCATTTTTAGTTTATTATACTCGTAAAAGACTGACATTGGTTTCATGGTCTGGCACGTACTTAACAGATACTTATGGGGCCCGGCAGAATTTCCACCGCCCCGGTAGTCTACCAACCAAACAAGCCTGGTAGGAATAGGGTTAATCAAAGGAGATTAATTGTTGAAAAAAAATTTCTCCTATGAGGTGGATTCATTGCCTCATATGTGCTGGCAATGTTGATGTAGGTCATTGGTATGGCTTAAAAGTTGCTATTTAGTAAAGCATGACTTGACTGCTTTTGTATGTCTTCACCTTATAGTGTTAACGTTTGTAAGGACATTTGAATGAGCTTACATGTACATTTTAACTGTTGTTTGATCTTCTATTTTTATGATTCTGTTCTGATGAAAGCAATTTGATTTTTCATCGTCCTTATCCATACTTTTGCGTGTTTGCTATTGATTATGAGTGTACTTTGATGAAAATTTCTCCTGGAAATATTAGCAATAATCTCCTGGAAACTCCTGGAAATTTCTTTTCAGAAATGAGTGGCAACCCTGCCAGTCTTCTTTGTGAGGAATTGAATGCCTGCGCGATCAATCTCGCTGGTGACAGAAGAAATTTTTTGATTTTTTTTTCCAAAAGTTAAATTTATACTCATTAGGATCTTTGAGAGACCCATTGAACCCTGTCCATAGACAAAATAGCCTTTTTTGAAGTTTTCCTCGATGCCCCGTAGAAGCTATACCGACGAAGCCGTATAAAGAAGTGTGTCTCTGTTATTACTCCAACATCACACGGAGGAGAGTTTTAAATAGCCTGAGTGCCAGCCTAAGCGCCAGGAAGCTAAGTTGCGAAAAGGGACACTCAAAGATGCTTTGAAGCCTCCATTTGATTGGATGTTGGGTAGGAACCTTGTGTCGTCATACGGAATCTGCAGTTTTATTGGCTGAAAGCTATTTGGATAGCATAATGGCAGCCATTCCTCGTGGACAGCCAACTTGTGAAAGAGAAATGTGCTCACCATATTACATTGGCTTGGTGTATGGGGAGAGATTCGATCCTGGTCTGCGGAAAGAAAATACGAGTTTTTCTTGAATGTGCTCAAACCCAATGATGCTTTTCAATTTCCAGCGTCAAAAGAAAGTGGAGGTAAGTTGCAAAGTACATAAGTAGACGTCAAGTGAGTCTGGCATTTGGAACTTGTAGCGCCCCTGCTTGTTCATGTAAAGTTAGGCTACCTGTGTTCGTTGTCAATAAGTACGTTTATCATCTCAAGCAGTTTGCATGCTACGACTGCAATCCTGCGTTTAATTTTTATAAATGAGGTACAAGGTACTTAAACTTCAAAATTTACAGTTTGTTATCGAGACTAAGGTTAGAGGAATTTGTTATGTATCTTCGTTTGGAGTATTAAAAGGAATAATAAGTTTAGTTGAGTGGGTTAGTTCAACTGTTGGACAGAGCGATCAGTCTTCATTTGGCTACCTTGGAACCAGAGTTTTCATTCCTCACAGGCGTCCCCTATGCCTGGAAAGAGCCGATGGTTCCAAGGTACATTTGGCAGGCATTTTGTGATTCTTGGATTCCTCAATCTTAATGCTGCAACATTGTCTTTCTGTTAATTTTAGGCCGGTTTTAGACGTACAATTGCTGAAATAGCCATAGCTTTCCAGGGCTTTGCCCTGGACCCACAAGGGGGGGGGGCTTACAGTGGCCCCCTTTATCCCCAGCTGCATGAGCAGCCAGCAAAGCTGGCTTGTTCTCTGCGAAGGTGCAATTTTCCTTGGCAGAAACCCTTGGCATCAAAGTCTAGATCCGGCCCTGTTACTGATCTTTATGAAGATCTCTTGGCCAGAAATGTTGTTCATAAAATTTACTTGCAGATATTGAATGAGTAAATGGCAAGCTCAATGTTTGAAATGAACTGGTAAGTGACTCGGTTTCCATGAATTAAATGTTGCAAGTTTCGCGCCCTTGCCAGCCTCCATCTCTCTATCTTGCCTTTACAGCAAGATCATCAACACTCGCTTCGAATTTTATTCGACACGCTGTTTCGAAATTGACGCCATCCCATTCTGTTGTGGTGTGAAAGATGTTTACAGCATTTCATATTTGAATGGGCGATCTGTGGTAGATAAGAAAGATGATAGGGAGGAGTTGTACGCACCTTCAGAATATGTCTCTTGGCAGATTAATGAATTCGGCCAGAATTACGTTACTGTATCAGACAAGATGATATTTTATTTTTACGTGCACGATTTTATCCATTCAGCAAGAGCTGCCTGCGCGACTGTGAGGCGAAAAAAGCGCTGGTCACTCCAAATTACCCGTGTGCCAGCGCGCACGTGCGTGATCACTCACGTCTCATGGAGAAGACTGATCCAGCAAACTGAAATTTCAAAAATATGCAGAACACAAGCAAAACAGTGTCACGCTAAATCTTTCATTCTGCGCAAGTTAAACCAAGAAGAGCGTATTAATCTGCGTCCTGGGGTTGTTTTGGGGATTCACGAAATGATACGTCCCCCTGCAGAACGAAAGAAATAGTAAACCCACTTTACTTGGGATAAAGAAAAGTCTGTGCAAGTTTTCTTTGAGGCATTAACTTCATTTCATTAACCAAACACCACAAGTGAAAGACAACCTGTCTTTGTTTGGGTGGAATGCAGAGTGCTTCCATAGTAGGCCTCAAGGAAACTATTCATTTCACCAACACGGTGCTGGCGCAGTCTCGACCCACGACAACAAAAAAATGCAGAAGCGGTTTTCCTTAATTTAATGGGCTGTACAATGCTCATTACTCCGCAGATCAGTGAATATTTTATTCATTCTTGTTATTTACCAAAATTCTCACATGAATAGAGTAAAGGTTCGTCTGAGAATTTCAGGCAAGGCTTCTTCCTGCTGATAACTTTCTTGCCTTGCATGTGAAACCAATTACAAGATGCAGATTGATTGATAGTGCTATAGAAGTACTTTTTTTCTCAGCTGCATATTGTGTAACGTAAATACATATTGCCGGAAATTGAAAAAACCTTTTGTAAAGACGTTCAGGCCAAGTTTAAATTGACACCATTTTATAACCGATCTTGTTACCTAGCAGCAAAAGTGTGACATTGCATGACTTGCGTTGAACAATCACACGCAAGATATCTTTATAATGACGTCAAACAAAGCAAAAAATCATGATTTGACATCATAAAAGGCTCTATTTTGACGTCAGGGATCCTGGGTTACGTCACTTGCCATTATTTAATGCCACGCTCGATGGTCTTTATTTAGTACCATCTTTGTCTACGCAGACTGAAGAGCTCCTATAATGGAGCAAAAACATTATCTATAAAAGCGTTGTAAATATAGAGAGTACTCGAAGCAAAGCCGTCTTGTCTTCGATTTTCGTTCTATTCTTTACCAGAAATACCTGTATCATTTCGTTTCCTTACATGTATTTATACATACATAAAGCGAAACAAAATAATTGATCGACTTTTGATTAGAAATTTTATTAGAGTCTCAAACGAAACTCACCCTGAATCTTGTCGCAGTTGAATTGCTGTTCACGAATTATGCTGTGAATAATAAAATTACTAATCGCAAGTCGATCAATTATTTTGTTTCCTTTATATTTTACCTTCAACAGGCTTTCCTTTTCAATTTCTGCTATATTTTCCCTACTGAAGCAGAATTAATTGTCTTTCTTTGAGTGATTTTGACGAGTACTTGAAGACAGTAATTTGACGTCGAGCAGCTCGCAAAAAGAGTCTGCCAGTTTAACTTGATTTAACGTCTCCAGACAACAATGAACAGCGCTAAAATCATAACGGTAGCGACACCTGAAAAAGAGAGACGGTCAGATTTGGGTGAGTAAACAACTCTTGCATATGTACGCTTGTGCCCTTAATGTACCTCTGTCCTATGGCTGCAGCAGGTAACATATGGACAAGTGCAGCATTCTGCAGCTGCAAGTGGCTAGCAGAAATAGTTTTCTGGCTGATTCACGGCATGATTCGTGAACAGCAATTCAACTCCGACAAGATTCGGGGTGAGTTTCTTTTGAGACTCTAATAAAATTACTAATTGAAAGTCGATCAATTATTTTGTTTTTCTTTATATTTTACCTTCAGCAGGCTTTCCTTTTCAGTTTCTGCTATATATACGTATATTTATAATGTATTTGGTGAAGTCTGGGGTTGGAATTTTAGTGATATATATGCATGGTTTCATGCTACTCATCTAGTTCAGTGTAGTATAAAATGTGTGGCATTCCTTCCTTTCTGCTACACACAGTCTGCATGTCGCGAAAACTGATGTTCGTGTTTATTTTTCAGTTAAAGCAGTTGCAAGGAGGAAAGCGTAAAAAGGAAGAGATAAAAATTATCGATATCAGTGCTGATGATTTCTCTCAAAATTCGACCACATTGCTCAAGCAAATGACAGAAGAAAGCACACATCAAGTTAAAAAGGTCTGGCTTTAGGTTGCCTTTGCTCATCGCTCTAACAGTGTTTTGACCATCTTGCTTCTATTTGTGTTATTCTGTTCATATGGTCAAGAACATATATTGTCGAACATCGGTTTGTATCAGCTTCGTTGTCCGGACACACCTGGTGACAGAACTTGAGTGCCCGAATGATAACGTGGGTGCCCGCTTGCAGGGTCAAACATTTCTAAATGTTAATTTGAAATACGTAATCACATCTTTGGATGTTATTTCTCTCTCAGATATCATTAGGTTGAGCAAATAGATAGGATTTAGTGTTTGTATGTGTTCCAATTTATCAGTTACAGGTGGAATTCAGGAAAACCTCCTTCTTAGAGAGGGTGCCTGGTCGTGCACCTAGGATGAGAATTCTGGTCGCCCGAAACCTACATTTGAGTTATTTGGGTGCCGTGGGCACCAAGGCACCCATTATGTTACACCGCTGTATGTGAGGTAGATTTGTGTCTTGTAGGGGCATGAATATGGTTGAACTCAATTGTTCGAATGTGCTGTTTATAAACTGGTGTGGAGGGGGGTGCAGAGACTTTCACATTAGTGGATACCTTTTTGAGCTGCTGTTGAATGGCCACTTCTTTTCTGTTTTACTTACAATTGTTCGGGTAGAAATGGGGTTTCAAGCAATGTAACGATATTGTAACTCTGCAGGTGATTGAACACGATTTCAATGTCTTCAGTGTTTCTATTATTGAGTACGAGGTTTCTACACTTCAATATGTTCGGGTGTCTTTTATTGTATTTATTTTCTCATGGTGTATTGCGGTTGTTCACGCAGCATAGTTTTTTTCAGTGCAAAGATAATCCTCTACGTTTTGGAACATCTGTGGATTTAACGCTGCGACATTCATGAATTGCGTTATCATTGAAATTGATATCAATCAACAGATTTCCTCCATGAGAGCAATTGTATGCTAGGCTGAATTTTTTTATGTAGTATCATTGGTATTTTTTTTTGTGACTTATGCGTTTCATTGAAAAGTTGTGTTTTAAAGCAGCGTTAAAGGTGGATGTAGAAGCAGAGTGCAGAATTTTATTGTGCAACTGTTTTTCACTCTTTTACC
>JAOBRC010601786.1:0-10938 GCA_027575255.1 Scolionema suvaense
GCTAGGAAGACTCTGCTCAACCTAGACGCGGACCGGTCATGAGAGGTTCCGGAGGAAGTGGCTTAGTCCACCAATCCGGGTAATGCCTACACATACCTCCAGTCGCCCATCATCAACAACAACAACAACCAACACACAACACAGGATCTTACTTGACACTCAGATAATCATTGGAGGGAAAGCCTATCTTATTATGGAAATTTAACAATGAAAGATATTAACATGGTACAAGTAAACAAATGAGAAAATGAACGAGGTCTGCAGATAAGTTACAAAAAGTTGATAAAGTAACGCCATTTGACGTAAATTTAACACAGGACAGGAATAAATTAAAGACTCGTTCAAAGACTCATCAGCTCTTTAAATAAGCAGCAGGTTTCCCAGACGGCTAGGCTTATGTTATCACCTGCTGCATATTTGCACATTTCTATAGAGTTGTCAATCATGAGCCAAAATAAACGCTAGTAGGCTTTCACATGAACAAGTGTACTTTTCTTCACAAAAGTACTTCTTTTTCCCCCTATATATAAGCTACACAAAGGGGTCAAGTGAAATTTGAACCATGGGATAACATTAAGACATACCAAAACTAGGAACTGCCGAAATTAAATGTGGTTAAAATTAACAGACGTAATGAATTATGATCAGTTAACACTAACACGGTGAATTCTCCTTACTTACATCTTTCGTAGAAGAGCATGTAAGCTTTAGTTCTCAGATCAGGTTCTTAAACTGAAATGACAGCCTGATCAATGCAGTGCGACCACCTATGGCTTTCCCTCAACTTAAGGTACACAGTGTAGTGAACACTAGGAGTGAGCCACAGGAAAGCTGACTATGTCGGTAGGCACCTGTAAGGTTATCGTTCGTGCAAATGGGTATAAGCAACAATTCAAGAGGAACTTCGATAGAGTGGGAATCTTTCTCAGTTGATCCACAGGCTGATTTGAAAAATTGTTTTAACTGTATTATTAAGTAGCCACTACAAACTAAAAAGCTTTAGTTGGGCTTGCCCAGCTCTTGTATTACACCACATTTTCTCTACAGAAACCTGCACAGGCTATACCAAGTGGTCTCATAATTTTGATGTGTATTCTGATTCAAGTCCACAGGCATACATACGATCATTCACTAAACTCAATGGCACAAGTCAACTATGGGTCAACAAGTTAGCAGACTTCAATTCTGCTGTCCATTATCAACTTGGAAAGCAGAACAAAGTTGCTGACTGTCTTAGCTACATCCCAATATATTTGGATCAATTTATAGAAAATGTTCCGAAAGAGAAACAGTTCAAGAGGTGAGAGCTATATTTCAAGGCGTAGATTGCCAGAGTAAGAATGCAGAAGCATGGGTAGGAGCTGCTCATGAAACAGATCCATTTGCAGAGTTGTCTGGAAAGTTAATTCACTGAGGCCAAAAGCAGATTAGCACAAAAGAGCTTAGAGTCATGCAGGCAAATGACCTTGTCATTAAACGAGGTTGAGATTTGAAGATGACGAAAAAGCACCTATCCAATTGTGATACACAGACAGAGTCGCTTGAAGTGCCGAAATCGTTTTATTTCTTAAACCTAACAATTTGATCAAAATAGAATTTCGCGTCGGGAAACTAGAAAAACTAGCCAGGTCATATTATTATTGCTGTCTGAGTTAAAGCCATTTGCTAACCGAGAACTTCACCAAAACATGTGTCATCTTGGTCATGATCCTGTCTTTCCCTGGTTCGTGGCCACATTTCCTGGCCGAACGAGGAGCAGGAGATACAACATTTTGTCACTAAAGTATGTCCATGTTTGAAACAGCAGAAGACATATGTTAAGCACTATGCACCTCTCGGGGCAGGTTATCCCTTCAGCCCCAATGGAACTTATTTGCATGGATAAAGTTCATGTAGATCCCAGTGCAGGTGGCTATGAGTACGGGTTGATGATAGTCAAACATTTTTTTCATGCTATTGTGAGTTTTATCCTATTTGCAATAAATCATCAACCACTGCAGCCCATGGCTTGTTCATTGGCTTCATCCTTCCCTTTGATATATCATTGGAATATCAGCTCTTCAATCACCTTGATTGACATTGCTAAGAGTCGAACATCGCCATATCATCCACAAGACAATGGGCGTTGTGAACTCATGAATCAGACATTGAAAAGCATGTTGAAGACTCTATCTGAAACTGCTAAGTCCAAGTGGAAGACTAAGTCAAGCCGTGAGCGTTGCCTACTACTGTACACCACACAGCGTCACTCACTATTCACCATTCTATCCACTTTTTGGTTGGATATCTAGGTTACTAATTGATACTCTATATCCCAGTAGCGAATCTCAGAAGTGCAATATTCTGATTATGTCAAGCATTGAAACAATCAGATGGAGCAGGCTTACGAAATGGTCAATAAGTAGGGCTCATTTTAGCCCCATAACACTATTGACAATCGAACGCAACAGGCTGCCCCTCAAGGTTCAAAACAATAAGATCCTTTGAAAAAGATGAGAAAAGCTGCCCTTTTTCTGGAAATCGAACGCATGCCCTCCCCTTCCATATTCGACATTATATTAGAAAGAACAAATACAAGGACTGGCTGAATCAGAACTCCTGGCTATCATGTTTACTAGTGGGAGATCATGTTCTTACTGAAAGAGGCGAACAGGAAAGCTTTGATCTTACTAAGAAGGTGAAGTGGCTACTGTTGAAGAGGAGAAAGATGCTTTCATACGCTACTAAGTCTGGAAAATAATCCTCAAAAGTATGAATTCCCTATCAGAAGATGCTACATCGATGTACAGACTCGCAAGATGTTCAACAGTCAAACACAGTTATACACCCTTCAGGTATGTAGACAACCTATGTTGCCTAAAAAACATTTGCACAAACTGCAACACCTTGGTCTACCCCATGTACATATCAGATATCATATCAGCTGTGCTTCAGACAACAACAAAGAATGATGAGTTGTACTCACTCCCGATGTTGCAGACCACATGACATATGGTAAATACCATATGTCATGTCAACAATCAAACCAGTTAGTAGAGAAATGAGTGCACCGAAAGAAGTGATGTTAATCAGGACATTCATTTATACAATCGACCGAGAGGAACAACACGACCTCCCTCAGCATCTTCCATATGATGAACTTGGCATACAGACTACATATCAACCCCAAGTGACCAGTGTCTTGCATATCCAGTCAATCATTTGTAATCCAATTAGGTAAACGAGGTAGAAACGCAAAACTGAATTGAGTTCCAAATTAAACACTGTCCCAACGTTGATTCCATGGCATGAAAAGGAAATTCAATACTGGAAAACTTCCATTGTACTACGCTCTTTCAGTGCAGCGCAAAATGTGGTCCACAGTACTTGTTGAAAAGGGATTTCTACAGAGTTGCAGACAACTATCACATCACGAAAAGGCCCCTCCACTTGCGTAAGGTTGGATAGTCCAGAAGGGAAAATAGGCCTCAGCTTCAAGGACTTTGTCTACGATCACTTGGACACCCTTTTCATTGGGCATCTCAAAATGATAAAAACGCAAATCTTCCAATAAAAACGGAGGTAGTTTACAGTGTTTGGATGAACGCCTGGACTAGTGAGACCTATTGCACGACAAACATTGGTGATCCATGCAAGTTGTAAACCAAACTTCATTCATATTATAGTCATATATTCTTCTTTTTTCACATTAGCCAATTTTCTTCACATCTTGATGAATCGAGAAGTCTAAACGTCCAAGTTGGCGTTATTCTTCGCAGCTACGAAAGGGAATATCATCAACTGATGAGATTTCCTGTCATAAGTTGTTCAATCTGATCAACTGCTGAAACTCGCATCATCAGTAACTAATGATACGATCCTTAATACTTTTTTCTCATCTGTTGAAATCTTTCGTCAACCACTGAGGAATTTATCAATTGACGAGAGGGATACACGAGGCCTTAATTGATTTCAATCAGGAGGTAACACCATGAGGGGAGAGTCGATTAAGATGCCTTCTGTTGAGATTTTTCTGTCAACCACCTCAGCTGAAGCTATCAAGAATCTATAGCCTTCATTGCCGTGTAGTTCCTCATCAGTCGTTGAAAAATTAACCGGATATCCAGTTTTATCAACTGCTGAGAAAGCTTTCAACAGTTGAGAGAATTTCTAAGCTCACCATAAGAATCAATTAAGCCTGTTTAAGTTGCAATCAACTGTGGATGGACAGTTACAACAGTTTGTTTCAATGATCAACTGATGACTCTGGATTATCAACAGTTGATAGAGCTCTCAACTGTGGAGATCTTTAAATCATGATATCATCAGCTTGTCCTTTTCTGATCCTATTGAGGCTACTAGTGTATGGGAGTTATTAACCGATCTTGGAACTCCGAATTGTATAATGGCTGCCATGTATTCTTAACTGCTAATAATAAAATATTACATCGTGAAAGATGCAAGAAACAAGAAACCTTAAAGAGCAAGAAGCCCAATGAGTTGGTAAGCAATCAATAGGCTTTCCCAGCAGTTCCAAAATTGACCATTTACCTACCAGTGCATGTGACCCCATCACCAGAATATCCTGTAGTACAGCTGCAAGTGTAGGATCCCATTGTATCCATGCAAGTTCCATATGTGATATGACAGAAGTGCGTGCCATCTGTACATTCATCAATATCTGTCAAGAAAAAAAGCATGCAGACAATAGAAGCCAAAAGCAAAATGTAAACAGACCATTTACAGATTTCAGGAGAGTGTGCAAGAGAAGGAGGATCATGCACAAGAACAAATAAAAATCACTTGAATCTGATAGTTGCGCGACACTTCATGATCACATATACAAAACATGCATTGGGCAGTTCCCAAGGTTCGGGAACAGAAGGATATAGGAGAAGAAGGTATAAACCAAAAATGCCACAGCGGACAGCGTATTTTGTTTTGCGTGCTTTGGGAGAGCTGCAGAAAATATGGATTTCAATGACTCCATCAGTTATAGCAGGCTGACTCCATCAGCTATAGCAGGCTTCTCCAAGACGCGCGTGATCATGTGTGTGCACGCTGGCACGCAAGCTAACTTTCACTACGAGCGCTATTCTTTGTCAGTCATGGCGCAGGCAGATTTCTCATGCCATAGAAAATCGCGTGGGTGAAAATTTTAGTTGCTAATGGCGTAGATAAATCTCAAATTTCCACCTTCAAAGATATGTGAAGTAAACAAATCTATTCAAGAGGACTCACATAAGGCATCTAGAATTAGCTCATGAGCTTCAGAAGAACGACTTGCTCTACTAGTGACTTAGAAGACTAAGTCACCGATACAGTTGAATTCGGTTGACGAAGTGAAGGTCTTCATCACGCCTTACTTGGAAATTGCATAATGGGGCTTCTGTAATGGTTATGATGGAGGAGCTGCACCGGAGAAGACCCTTATACTGGCATACCTGGTTTGGGGTCCGAGGGTATAAAGCGCCCCTCTTGCAGCAAGGAAAATCTGGTCCCGCAGACACTGGAGCTAGTTACGTGCGCAATATATAGCGAAGGCATAAGAATGCTCCAGGGCAAGCCTGTGATAGATATGATAGATACGATTCAAGAGACTGCTTGCCATGCACGCTCAGGGCATTGTTCCCCATGAACACGACCGGGTTCTAAATTACAAGAAGATCTATGCCCTCATAGGGATGTATATTTATACCATGCTGATGCACAGATAGAATAGACATTTTGCCTCTGCTTTACGTCTGAAAAATTAGCAAGGCAGTTAGTGACAAGAGTTCCTTGATTTGGCCTAAATAAACCTATTTGAGCACTTTCATTGTTGCAGCTCTTCAGAACATTTTCATGTTTAAAGTTGAAGCCTGGCGTGCATATGAAGACATCAACCATGGAATCAGCATCATACACATGCTTCAGACCAACATGTGCCTCAACTTGATGGCATTCACCCAAGCACCTTTTTTATTACCTGTAAACAATGTTAGAACCTCTATCGTGTTTTGTATGTCGATCTGACTTCAACATAATGACGCAAGAAAATAATTGCGTACATGGCAACTCTAAAGTAAATTTCCATCATATTCCATTCTCCTATTGCTGCATTTTACTTACTTTTTTTCCAAGGAATTCAGCAATCAAAAAGATCTGTCATACTGGCAAAGTATAGAACGGTAGACAGAGAATGAGCGCCTCCCTCAAATGAGCACCTCCCTTGACAGTTGAGAAATATAATGAGCGCCCCGGCTTAAACGAGCACCCCTCTCAAACCAGGAAAGGGGCGTTCATTTGGAAATTTGTAATGTACAATATGCATAGGCACTCACTCAGATAGTTCGTAACAATGATGAACAAGAGAAGAATGCCCATGCACATCATAAATTACAACTTTCCAATTAGATAGTTTATGACAAAGACGATCATTTTTTGTGATGAGCACCCCGGCTTAAATGAGCATCCCCTCAAATGAGCGCTTCTTCAGAAAGGTAGAAAATTAAACAAGCGCCCTGGCATTCACTCACAGAATTACGGTATCTGCAAACCATACATCAGAAAGAAACCAACACCTTGCAAGAGGTACAAGTACACGGATACAGGTTGCAACAACAATTATTGCCAAAACTTCTTCCCAAAACGATGATAGCAAATTGAAAGGATTTTGGACAATACTTATCCTTATTTTAGTTAGGTAACTGCATACTGAAGGTATGTCTGGATTAAAACACCCTTTGCTTGCTGCTTACTTTGTTCATCAAATAAATAAAATCACAATTTGAGAGTTTCACAGGTTTTGAATGGAAAGTAACGAGGAAAGGGGATAATAGAAGAGAAGTCACTTGACAGTAAGGCAGAAATTCATGGTGTGAACTGATGCTAGCATTGCGCCTGCTTATGACCATGGCTGCTTGCTAGGGGCAGCTCGTAGATCTGCACTTACTGGGTGGTCACTGAGATGCGCAGAGATTGTTGACCATAGTACTGTACACATCCGGTAATTCAAACACCCAAAAATCGAACAAAAAATGCGTTTGAATGTTACATATGATTAGTGGACAATTGGGTAAAATAGGAATTAAAATCGAATTCATTACAATTTCCATATAAGTCTTTTATCTTTGTTCACTTATTCGCCTGAGCAAGTACCTATAAATAGGCGAATATGATTGACACAAGATCAAAGAAACTAAACAAAATCCCCTCCCCCCACCCCAACATCATAACAAATAATACAAACTTCGGCACAATGGTGTAGTAACATGTACCGTTTCAAAAAGGCCTACAATAAAAGTCTGTTAAAAAGTTCAAATTTTGCTGCTGTCAGCTAGAACTGCTGCATCTGCAGAAGAAATCTCCAAAAACGTGAACAAACTTTTACTAACTTTTCTTGAAATTTGTTGTAAATTACTCTAAATAATTGCTCTCTATCAGCATAGATTATTGAAGCAGTTTTTTTGCCATGCTCATAGAATTTTTAGCCTTTGAAAGGCAAATTTGGATAAAAATAGTTCTTACACTTTTGCCGTTCCGACAATATCCTAAAAAGTTTGCCAGGGGGTAATTTTACCCCCCGGGGTAAATAGATTTAACGAAAATGTTTTTATATTCACTACAGTTTAAGAATGATAGAAAGCAAACGTTCCATTTAACAAGTGAATGGAAGGGGAAAGAGAAAGCTGTTGGAAGTAATGAAATGTTTGAATAAAAATAGTTAAAAATCAGCTGCAGAAAAAAAGGCTTTTATACCAAACTCAAGCCACTAGCAAATTTTTGTACGAAATGAAGAATATTCAAATAAAGTGGTATTTGAATTAACGGACGTATAGTAGACAAATTTGGTTCGACTGGACCATGCTACCTTTCAGATTATGACCAACTGAGAAATGAAATAGGTTCATCCCACAGCTCTACATAGGTTCTCTTAGCACATGGTTGAGTTTCAAAACATGGCCAATATTAAAGGTGTGCGAGTTAACAGAACAGATTTGATTGCACAATAGTCAATAGTGTATTTTGCATCACATTGCAGTAAATAGCCGTTTTCTGCACTGAGGAGCTAAACCGCCGAGATGAGCCAAAATATTTAGCGCATCGATTTAGTTCGACAGAATAGAAACGGATACTGGACGAGCTACGTAGAAGGTGCGACAGGTTAGCAGCAAGTTTAGCTCGTCTAATTTAGCTCGTTGAAAATGATGGACCAAGTGCATTTGGCTTGTCGTGATAAGATCAGACTGCTGCTGAAAAGCGCTGCTACAGTTTGCTCTTCTGGTCTCCGTTTCTACTCTGACGAGCTAGGTAGTGAGGAGCTATCCATACGTGGCTTATCTATTTAGCTTGTCCTCTGTATCTACACTGTCGAGCTAAGGCAGACGAGCCAAATATTTAGCTCGTCAGACTTAGCTCATCAGTGTAGAAACGGCTAATGACAGACTATACACCTACCTCGTAATAAGCTGGGTGAGAGGAAATGAAAACAAATGCAGCCTGTGGGATTCCAGCTGAGGGAGACACATGTATCCTATCAACACTTATCTTTAGAACAGAAACAACCATGGAAATTTTAAACTTTTACTGGCATCTCATACTTTAACAGGGTTTTTCTAGCCACTTTTGTTTACGGCCAATTTGCATGAAAATATTGACTTTCAAAAATTAAATCAAAACAATTTTACAGATCAGAGGTGGTTCTGATAACATCTAGATAGCATTTTGTATGTCACACTGTAAACATACTTCATGGAAAAACGTGCATGTCTTCAAGAAGTAATTTTTTCAAGCCTATATACACTCCACATGGAAATGTAATTGTCTTGAGATGTAATACTTTCATGAACAATTGCTCAAAATGGTGAATGCCCTATAAATGGACCTAAGAAAGTGGCCAGAAAAAAATCTGTCTAACCGTTTAAGAGAGCATATTCCACTCAGGTAGCAACCATACTGCTGGATGTTTCGATAACTTCACCATAGATGATGCTGCTAGCCAGCAAATTCATGTTTCAACCTTCAGCCCCTTTCATGTTCAGTTTTAATCTTCAGCAGAAAAGACGCACAATCCCAATAATATACCTACTTATAGCCGCATGCCAATCAATGTGAGATAACGCAATCAACCATGACAAGAAGAAGCAATCTGGCAATCAGAGTGCCACTACTCTTCACCTCCATTGTAACAGCTGTCAACAAGCATTTCACAATTTCACACAGGGTGACATTTTTAAACCAATTCTGACACAATAGTGCCACCTCAGTGTCACGAACTGTATACACATAAATATTGTGACTTGTGCACTCACAAACACACAGGTCAGTACAATTTTTCAGAGGTCTGCCACCATAATGGGGAAAGAAAAAACGCTATACAAACTTACTTGCACATGTAAATCCATCACCAGTATAACCAGTGTTGCATGAACAAGTGTGTGATCCAACTGAATTCATACATTGCGCATTGGCATCACAGAGGTGATCCCCTACCGTACATTCATCGTAATCTGAAACAACAAACACACAACACAAACAAATATCTTCTTATCTACAACATGGGGCTGTGCATCAGGTAGAACACTCTGCTCAATATTCATCACTTCAAAATAGAACTGAGAAGAATCAACTGATTTCTCCAGGTGCCTGTATCTATAAACTCAATAATGTCTCTTAAAATTTCTTCAGGGCTTCAGGAATACTTGCAAAACGTGTATGGTGGTACTAATACTAGGAATGAGGCTATCATCGTTATTTGGTGCCAATGCAGGATATCACACTTTTGACATACACATGGCTTCACAAAATTTCAACAAATTAACCAAGAATTGGTATTGAGAGGCAGGGATTCATGCTACACAATACCTTTCACACTTGTCTCAAGAGTCGGGCGGCCAGAATAGCAACTAACGGGAAATGGGCAGCCCATAACTGTGAATCGTGAAATAATGCTCTTACATACAGTTTGTTAAGGAAAGACATTTCCCTTAGTTTTTTTCGATTAAGGCATTTGTCCCACTTGGGGGTGGGGGCTTAATACTGGACCCTACTCTAGCTTTTACAGGGAATACCTCAGAAACGTACAGTATAAAACTTCATGATTAAAACTTCAATGAAGGTGGTTGAGGTTTACTGCATAACTGGTTTGAACATGCGAACAGTGCTCTGACATAGTCATGTGAGGATTAATTACTCAGTAACATTTATATAACATAAGGTATCTACTCTAATCAAACTGCCTGTGTGGCAATGTGCTAACCCAAGCACCCATTCTGGCTAATGCGTTTACTGGTGCAAAGGAAACGAAATGGCTAGGTGGGTATCAAGAAAAGTCGCCTCTTACAGATGGAAGATACGTTGATGATGTTTTTGTATGTTTGATAATAAGGAGGATGTGGAACCTTTTCTTAATTACCTCAATTCTAGGCATGAAAATATCAAATTTACTACGAAACTTTAGGAAGATGGTAAGCTCCCTTTTCTAGATGGCTTAGTGTCATGGTCATTTGACGATAACAAACTACATACACAGACCAATTACAAGCAAACATATATACTGGTCTTCTAATCAACTTCAGTAGCTTTGTGTCTATGACATATGAAATGGTTTCAGTGAACACTTAGTTGGATCAAATATTCAAAATAAAGAGCAGAATATCTACTCTCAAAAATAGATCTTCTTCTTTATCAACTATACTACAATCCAATGGGTTCCGCCGTTTCTAATTAACAGACAATCAAGAGTCACTAGTCCCAAAATGCAGTCATTCGTTACTAACAAAGACAGTGTTCCAAAAGGTCTAAAATGATTTCTAACTTCTAACATACACCTTCAAGTCTGTTGTCATTTGCGCATGAGGCATTGGAATTTTAATTAATGGTTGACAGCTACATATGGTTAAAACAATTTCCGTAGCTTTATGATAGAGTACTGACCGATGACGAATAATTTTGTTTGAAACATATACCAGAAACTGA
>JAOBRC010601897.1:0-10937 GCA_027575255.1 Scolionema suvaense
AAATATATGTAGATGACTTAACTTCAAAACTGCAAATATGTTTTGTCTTATTGGACCTTGTCAATCCCATGTTTTTTTGGCATATGAAAATGAAACAAGGGTAGTTGAAAAAACAACAGCAGTAACAAATGCCTTAAATAAATATCCAGCTATAAATCATCCTTGAAAAGATTCACTTGCTCCCAGCTTAAAAACACAGAGAAAAACTGGTAAACACTCTTGTTGAAAGCACAGAGATTATGGTCCACTGGTGCCATCTTTCCCAGACCAATTCTTCCAACTTCCAGAACTTAACTTGTGGTCTCTGACAAGACCTTCACTAAGATTTTTCCAAACTCTCTTCTGAAATTGAGGGCCAATTCGAATTCAGAAGCAGACCATATAAAAAATCTGGATAAGCTTCCAATAAAACTAATCTTATGTAGCGATCTGAAGATAGAGTCAAGTGCCTACCGAAGAATCATTAACATCTGTGTAGTAATGTCTAGTATCTTCCTCTTCGTTAGAGTCATCCATGTTAAAATAAGGCCTTGAGACCGTCTTCAAGCCTTCTAATGTATGCTGAAAAGTATTGACTTGAGACAATTTATGATAGCAACTTAATCAACAGATCATCAATAAGCTTTAATCAACAGAATCTCCAAGCAAAACATTATTTCATATATTGTTTTATAAAGCAACAAGTCCGATAATTAGTGGACTCCCGCAAACTTAATTGAAAATCTCCGCGTCTGATCAAAGAAGAGAATAACACATAAGCCATTGGATTTGCACCACAAATCACAAAAGAGTCATAAAGTGAGCTAGAAATATTATGAAAAAACCCTAAAACAGCCATTATTGACATAAATTGCCACGCGCATGCTGAAGAACAACATATTCCCAAGATAGAAAGCATGGTCATAACACACACTTTGTTGCCCATACGATCCATGCCAAAAATCGAAAGATCGACCATTGTTGACAAACTTAGAAAAAACCCTGAAAATAGCCCTCTTCTGACCTAAATTACCACCCGCAAGACAAATGAGATTTTCGTCAGACACGGCACATGGTTCACAATGTACGAGGCCTCTATGAATTGCACCAAAAATGACAAAAAATGAATGAACCGTTCAAGACAAATTTGGAAAAAAACTCGAAAAACATTTCACACGTAAATTGGCACCTGCAAGCAAAATCAAATTGTAAGGAGACATGGCATATGATTCAAATACAAGCGTAGAGTTGCCCCTAATATTCACACCAAAAATGACAAAAATCGGACAAACAGTTCTTTACATATTTGGAAAAAACCCATAAAAACGCCTTTTTTGGACAGGTATAAATTTCCAGTTTTCCCAGATACGACACGGGGTCCACAACACAACTACTATTGCCCTTCAGTTTCACACCAAAAAACACAAAAAAGTAATGAACAGACTTTGAAACATTCTTAAAAAACCCTAAAAATGGCTATTTTGGGGCATAAATTCCCACCTGCAAGCCGAACAAAATTTTTTTTTCAAAATTCTGGCTCCATCACTTTTCCTCAATTTCGTATTGTCATCTTCAAACCAAATTTCACAAAAATTCATTGAGCGGTTATCCTGGAAAATGTGTTGGTGACGGATGAACATAAGGACAGACAGACCTCATTTTATAGGACTATTCCACTAAAGCGGAAGTGCAAAAACTGAAAAAAAGCCAGCAAAATAGCAAGAGCAAAATTCAATCAAATAGTGGAAAGAACAAGCTTGAGATTTGATAACAGTACATTCACAGCATTTAGATTCCTCCCCTCTTCCGTGTTCTTGATATTTGAAAAGCACCAGTACAGAGAAGCACAACAAAGTACTTTTTCATACTAAGAAATTGTGAACAAACATATCATTTATCTATTACAAATCAATACGAACACTACATCTTGTGCCCTTTTGTAATGCAACCTTATAATTCTGTGTCCATTCAAACATTCAAGCAAATATATTGCAGCTAATCATGTTAGCTACTACAGCTCCCTCACTGTTTTAAGTTGCAGGCAAAAATAAAACTTCTCCCTTTTGTTCACTTTGCATTCAGCCTCTCCGCACATTTAACGTGCATTCAGTTTACAAAATGTGACCGTCTTATTTTTTACTCTGCTGGTAGATGATCACATACATTTCAACGTTTCATGTAATGAATGCTCTTTGCTGTGTTCTAAGAATCAAAACTATTTTCCCTCTTGCTTTTCCTTTTCATGGCTCTAAAGATAATCTACAATCACCTTTTCACCCGAGACACAGCTGCACCTTTTTCCACTGTCTCCTCAATGAAAAACGCTAACTAGAAGGTGAAAGTCTTTCTTAGAGATTTCCTCTCATGCGTTGGCGGTTATCTTCTGGCCAGCTAGCGAGAGCCAAAAGCAGTTCAGTACTATAAATGATTCAGTTAGTACACTCAATGCAATGTTCACATAGAGACATTTTTTTCCATCTGAAGGTGTTACTAGGAGAGTATACTAGCAAAATCCTGACAGCATGAGTTCATGATGCTCAGAAAAAGTCCCTCCCGTGACAATCACAACAATGATTGGGGTGGGAGAGGAATGGGGACCACGAAGCGGGAGTTTGCATGCGTTACGACCTACAATTTTGGAGAGGATAGTTTTACCAGTCACATTAATCCTCCAAGGGGGTCCAGCCTGGTGAAGCCTGCAAGCCCGACATTTGATGAGTTTAATACAACTATCACTGAATAGGTTAAAAAACATAGACGTTAAACAAAAATGACCATACATCTGGAAAGTTCTCCAAGATTTTCTACCCAACTTGGCCCTAAGGTTTCCAGTTATAAAATTACATCAACATAATTATTGTCGAGAGAATAGCACAAAATATTCTTCAAAAAGGTTGGATGGGCTGTTTTCTACTAAGAAGATAAATTCTCTTTTCCGAGGTTGTTCCTGAATTAAAGACGATGCTTTTCTCTTCGTTGAAAGTGAGACAGTGAAAATTAAATAATTAGCAGTGTCAACACCAAGCCACCATATACAGCGCATCAAATGCAGGAAAGTAAAAAATAACGTAAATTCATGATGTGCTACACAAATTAACAAGAAACTAGCAACATCAAGACAACAAAACCATCACCATATTTGTGGCAAATCTTTAAGTGATTCTAAAAGTAACAACAAAAAAATCCATTTTTTCTTTGAAAATAATGCTTCCATATACCAACAAAATTGATATATAAATTTGCAAAGAAACCAGCACAGACAAAATAGGTTCAATTGGCGCATGACAACAACATCAACCAGAACCTTATAGAAGCTGCGTGAACTGAAAATAATAAAGAAAACTCTTCCGGACAGAAAGCAAGAAAGAAAACCGTGGAAGTTGGTAAGAGCTTCTGTCATATCACAACCATGAAGTTGGCTGAAAACTCAAAACCGACCCTTATCATCCAGGACTCCTTTCGTAAACAGTAGAAAGCTGAAACAGTTTATACTTCTGGAATATCAACCATAATTGGAAAAGGACACTATAAACATTCAAGGTAGAAATTAGTCAATAATGGCTTCTTCTCCTACATTTGGTTGTAGTATTTTGTGTGATTATAATCTCATATAGAAATTCAGTATATACCAGACAGTAGTCCAAGAAAAACGTGGACAAAATATTGATAAGACAACAAAATCATAATGAATTCTTCGGCAGGGAAAAACCACAAAGCATCAGCCCACGAGTGTTCTAATTCAGAAACAAAACAGAAAACAGAGGGCAAACCCAACCGTACAACTACTCAACCAGCGATCACATAGTATGCCTGTGTGTACCTCTTTCATCCATAAAATCCACTAAAACTTTCAGTTTTCGTACCACATACCAACTCCATAACATCTACGCATATTTAGCTGGTCTTCCCAAGCCTCCACATAGGCCATTACACCTGAGGAATACCACAGAAGTTTCTCCTACAGAGATTTCAAAAAACAACCAGTGGCAGAATTCACAGACTCCTGAAAATTAAATACACTGTTTTATTTTCTTAATATTACTCTGAACCACCAACAGCCTACAACAACATTTTCAGATAGTCTGCCAATAGTCACTAAAGTCGCACATAGAGGGGACATGCTACCTCATCTAAATTTTTAATACAGCCTAGCTACATATGATCATATTATACATTCCAACAGGGCATCTCGCATCAAAGAGACTATCATGCTTCCCCAGTGTGGAAGTCAACAGGAAGCCAGCATCATAAAAAAAATCAACCCCATTTATAACACAACATAACAACAAAACATCTAAATACATTTAAACTGTCTGCAGTTGCCACCATAAAAACATTTCTGCAACATGCAGGCGTCATACCAGTAATGTACTAGTGCATTAGTAATACTTTCATACAAACTTCTTACAAATAAACACAAAAAGTGGTACACAATACACAAACTGTGATGCAAAAAGAATCAAGAGTGAAATGACTTTTGAGATTACTATTATGGATTTTAACTTGTAGACAGGTCAATGATTTGGAAAAATGTCAGCGGGACAAGAAAAGGGCAGTCCCGTACTATACTTCACACTAAATTGAATTGAAATGCAGGCACATTTCACCTTATGACAAAAAGAGTGATAAACAAAGAAAGCTATTTTCTATATGGGTATAGACTTTATCTTATTAGTAGTTAACTGGTATACACAAGGACACAGTGTATTTTGGTGAGTGATCGATTGTTACTGACAAACAAGAGTTGAAATAAGGTTAGTAAACAGAATATCTCTCATAACTAGAGAACACTTAATTAAATTCATCATGAGAGCTATGGCAACAAAGAGAAAGCTGTACTCACGCTATCTATAACAACCCTGTCTAATATCAACCATTATACAATCAATTCTTATTTCTAGCGCACATTCAGAACCTATTCCGGAAGGGCAGGACATGCATTTAGCTGTTCTTAGGATTCTTTTGTTTGAATCGATGAAGGACAGACAGTTGCTTTCGATCAATTGCGAGATTAGGCTGCAATAAGGCCTGTCACAACTCACATATGAAATGCTATCGAAACCGGCAAAAGAAATGTACATTAAAAAAAGTACGCAAACAAAACAAAACCAAAAAGACACACATCTACAACAAATGCATTCATAATGCTCAACGTAAAACAAAAATCAACTCCAATGCATAACAATGGGTACATGCAGTGAAGAAAACACTATCACACACAAAAACAAAAACTCATCGGTTGCTTATTTCTACAACTGACAAAATCGTGAAATAGATAAATTATATCAATTTACAGAGTTGCTTCTTTACTCCTATAACAGTTCAGTGATATAAAGGTACACTGCTTCTTGCAAAGATTCTCATAATTGAATCTCCTGATTACACAGATGGTTTTTAATTGGACCCAAAAACAGCAATTAACTACAGAAAGGAAAAGACAATAATGGTAACTAATATGTGATAAATGGTTTCATCTTCATGAATGAACCAACACCAAAGATCTATATAAGCACTAAATGTTGGTTTTCAGCTAATTGTAGGGCTCTGGGAGTGGCAAAAGAAACGTTATCTCAACTTGGAGGTGTTAGCACTTTCATCTTAATGACATAAATCCTCAGAAGCAGATGTTCCTTTCATCCGAAAGCATACCCCAGCATTAAAAAGTTAGATCATGAAGGAGCAGGAAGGTGCTGCCAAACTACTTTTTTCTTGAATATACGAACTTTGGAAGTAGGACTATTTCGCCTTCACTCGCGCATGGTGTGTGAAGTATATGGAGCTCATATTGTTTCGTGAAAAGATCTCTCTCACCCACTTTGACAGAGAGCAGCTTTAGGCAAAATACAGGCAGTGCCCAGCAATGGTGAACATTTTATGGCAAATAGGAACAGATGCTGGCGTAAATCCCTGAAGCCTTCCATTGATGATGCCCCATTTTACGTTGCATAAATGAAAAATCTATGAACATATTATGAAGTTAACTTTAGAAACCTTTCCTCTAGAAATCAAAGTAGCAATAAAAAACAGAAAAAGCTGGACCTACAAAAAGGGAACAATTGTAATCAACAGCATGCAAGTGCTAGGCTTTAGGTCACACTCTTAAAGCAAAAACATGAATTTGGAACAAAGTGTTTGAATTACTTTAGCAAATTCTTACGGCAGGCATAAAGAAAGAAACTACAAATATTTCAATATCATATAAATACTTCCTCGTCACGAAGTTGCTCTGGAAATTCGTCATCGGTCATCGGTATCAAAATTGGATTAGAGTCTGTCCTTCTGAAATATTTCCGCCTTGTACCTGCACTGTCCTTCCGGTTTCCACTAGAATAATTACCCAGTGTTGGTGATGAGCTTGAATATTTATTAGTCAGAAGATGGGTTGGGCTAGTAGGACTATCAATAGTAATTGCTGTGGAGTAAGTTGGAGGAGTCCCATCAATAACTGCTGCAGCATTTGTGTACCCATGTCCACGACTCAACTCATCATCACTAGACAATAAAGAACCCGAATCCGCAGCACCATTGTATTTCCCAACTTTTGAAGACGACGACGGTTTTACCTGAAATCTGCTTAACTTGGCTGGACTTGAGCCTGAAGTAGGATATGAACCAACAAAAAATTGCGCTTTCTGAGGTTCCGTTGGCACGTCTGCCTGTCCTCCACGAGATGATGCTCTTGAAGATGACCTTGAACCTTTTCGAGAATTTCTTGAACCTGGTCTTGAGCCAGATGACGATGTTCTACGTGACCTGCTGTTCTTACGTTCTCTGCTACTTGTTGAACCACGGGAGCCAGGGCGTGTTCTAGCAGCCGATGCTAAGTAAGAAGCAACACCGCCCATTTCAAGTCCATCATCTGAAGACGAACTATCTGTGGCAGGCTCCACAGACATGTATTTTCCAGCATTTGCTAATGAAAATAGAAGTGTAGATGAGTAGATTAGCATGTATATACAAGACCGCTGACTCTAAAACTAAAAGAAGTAGTTTGATAGTCCTTTATTTTTTCAACGAAGAGGTATTCGTATCAACTGATCTAAAACTCAAGGCCTATTTCCTAGGGAAACAGTGACCTTGAAAAGCGGTTTGCAAAATCACCAGGAAAAGTAACCAATGATGAACATCTGGAAAAGAATTACTAATCAATGAAGACTTCTCCATAGATAAAATGTGGAACAATCACACATTCATCGATTTTGTTCTAATGACAGTCCCCACAATACATCTAGGATGAAGAAAGCAGAAACACATATGCACACCACCTGAGTATACACCAGGAAAGATGTTCAGGAATGCAACAGGATAAGTGCTTGATATCTGCGTGGTAGGTAAAACACAGTTCTGCTGAGCGTTTCAACAGATTACACAGGAAAAAAAGTACAAAACCTACGAAATAAAAAAAAGTCACTAAATTAAAAACAGGCACTCTGGAGAGAGACATAACCCCATGCGCGGCCTCAGTCAAACTGCATCAAAATATCGCTCACACAGGAGGAAATAACATAGATCACTATGCTTTAAGAGTATCAAGCTTTGTGAAACATGAATCTCAAAAACATTATGTATACTGATGATTATAGTAGGCTGCAAGTGAAACCACCAGCTGGCCCACAGAGTAAAACAATGTAAAAACCTTCATCCAACAAGCCCCCTAAAAGAGATTCCAATGACATAGGAAAACACATAAATACCAGACCAGAGATGAGCATTGAATAACTTACAAAGAACTGGCTTGAATGCACTGACAATTTCTGTTTCAGGTATGTTGATACCAATTTGTTCAGGAGAAGAGACAGCAGGTCCAAAGAGTGACTTGAGAGTAGAAGGCATTTCTGCTGCAACGGAGAAAATGTAATGTTTTATGAATTTAGTTGTTGAAAAAAGTAATGTTTTATGTATAAACTCTTCCCACAAGATGTGGATCAAACAAACTTTCACATAAAAGGCAGTGCGGCTCTTAATAGAATTTCTTTCACATGAAAGAATCATAAGGAGATAAAAAAGACAGCAGCACAAAATAATATACTACAGGCTTCTGATCTTTTACAGTATCAGCGTCACAAAATTGGAGAGTCAAAATTGGAGAGGCATTAGTCTATGCAACAAAGCCTTTGTACCAACAACAAATGAAGACGAAGCTTTGATGTAGCCTTCGTTTAAGACCCTCACGATTTCAAGCATCTTGTAGGGTCTTTGCATCAGCGAGCAATTCGCCGTCCAGCCATTTTTCATTATGTGTGTAATTATAGATCTGATCCCTTACACTGATTGTTGTTGTTGTGATTATAGACATATATAGATTACCAGAACTCACTCAGGGCATTCTATAAGTATACCTGTTTCGAATTTGCCGTTCCTCTAATAAATCATGCAAACACGTTTGCTCACACAGCGTGTGCATAATTAGTTAACAATAGAGCATGGAAAACAAGCTGGACAGCAAATCAGGCTCTGATGCAAAGACCCTATACGAAGCATGAAGTAAGGGTCTTGAACGAAGGCTAGCTTTGATGTTAAATCATAAATTCCAACAGTTTACCAGTTTTTTAATACTAATATGACATGATGGTAATAATTGTATAATTTAATGATTTCTAAGTAATAATGACGATAACTTGTATTACTGTTTCTCAATACTTGTAAACATGGAATGTAACACACTGTCGTGCAGAGTCAATCAAAGGAACGATAGTCAAAATCAATCCACGAGAGCTCCTTTAAAACATGCCTTTTCTTCGCTCGTTCGACATATAACTCTTCTTTCCTATCGCATACAAAATCTCTATTCACAGGTTGTCAAACAATTATCCTACATCAACACATCGCAGCTATCAATTACGTCACAACAGAATCGTATATGGAACACGATACATCCCAGGAATCACATGCTTAGAGGAAACATAACTACTTAAATACAGGAACAATGTAAACGCAACATATTGTGCAACATATTGTATGCCAAATACGCACGTTTTTTAGAAGAAAACAATTTGTTAGGCATAGCCTCTACTTTCTTAGCACAGGACTTAAGAAACTATTCAATCTTAATGTTTATAGCCTGCACTTCACTCGTTTGCTAGGTCTGCTGACATTGGACGCTAATGATAAGCAGCATGATAAAAATTTAGCAAGATCTCACGAAAACAAAACAAAGGCACAGTTACTAATTATGCGATGTATAATATAGCTGGAGAGCGCGCCAAGATTCCAATTTGTTTATTGCATTCTGCGCAGTGTGAAAGCAGGTGGCAAAGCCGTCTGCTGAAGAGGGTATTGGATTCGCTTTGACGTAGCAAATAGCATTAGTGTACGGAAGTGAGCTGACTGTGAGAGAAACTAACTTTCTCGAGCAGTCTGTGAGCAGGCTGTAATGTTTATAGCATTATTGTAACCAAGTTTGCTCATGATGTGTTATCAAAATATCTGCGTACTTGATGCTAGAAAGTCATTGCAGATTAAAAGCTTCGTTTAATTAAGAAATAAAGATGCACAAAATGAGGCTGGAGATTTTTTTTAAGACTGCTGGGCTTGATCACCTGACTCCACTTTCGTATAACTGGCACACTAAAGCACCTTCAAAAATCCATAGTGAAGGACGCAAGCTGATTGGCTAATCACAGGTTTGTTTTGATATCACGTGCAAGTATCAAAACATCCGTGGCACCACTTTTTCACATGTTGTAGTTGAAGGTTGCTCTTGCGATCTAGGAGCAGCAGCAGAATACTCCATGAATGCGTGCAAAGTAAGGTACATAGTGGCTGGCGAAGAAATAGCCGCGTATAGACAATTTAATTGAAAGTTCTTGAACTTGTTTGTGTTTTCACAAACTATGTTTCGGCCCAGTCCATTTTGGTCAGCGGATCCGATCAAGTCCAGCAGGCTTGAATGTTTTCTTAGAAGTTTACCATTTTTCAGGCTGACTTTCCAGCAAATTGTTTTCCCATAAAAAAAAAGCGTGTTAGCGCTACAGTTTAAAACGACTGTGATCTGTCTGAGTCTTGTAAGGTATTGGCATTGAATTATATGAAGCAAAGTCAACGAGCTGTTCTTAAGTAGCAGCAAAGTTAAACACCAGACAGCTTTTCTCCAACAGAAAACTTTGTTATTATTTTGTTATGATCCATTACTGTAGCTACCAACATTGAATATGGTTGATGAAGTGAAGACTCCTCAAACAACAAAATCACTTTTAGCTCATCTTGCAATTAGACTACTAAGTGCTACTTCCTGTGAAACTGAACCTGGCGTAGCCTTCTGTGATTTCACTCATACAGCTAGTGGCTTGGGGAAGTTCAAACCTGTAACCCTGCGTAGACAACAGAACCGTGCTATCAAATGAACCATTCTGGATTCATATAAAAGATTCAGGGATATTGGCTTTCCCCGTATGAGAATCTATAGTATCTTCAGGTGTCCTTGCTAACTGTGACATACTGCTAGTCCATTTATAGGAATCAAACCAGGTATCGTTCACAAATCTTCTCAAATTGTAGAAGCACTTTCAGTTCATCTATTATTAGCGTTATGCTTTGCTGTACCCCTACCCGTTAGTCTTTGGGGATTTCACACAAGCAACCAGCTAATGGGATTCAAGCCTGTATCTTGAATGTATATGGTGACTGCTACTTTTTCCGGACATAGATTAAGTCAATTTATTATATCTACCATCTTTCTAAATGTTGGATGCACCTTACAACACAGAGAGACAGTAACCGTACTTAGATTAGAATAAATGCTGCAGACAGCAAGTCGCTTGCATTTCTGGCAAAAATGACATATTCGACTGTCAATAGACATAGAAAGATGCAATAGTACCTTCCTAACAAGTCTTTGATTTGGAAAAGGCATTGTTGAATTAATATGAAAAGAGAGCGGAAACTTGAACTTCGATCATAAGAAATGACCGCTGCAGCACATTGGCAGCTCAAATGACATCTTCTGTTTCAACAATAGT
>JAOBRC010602008.1:0-18029 GCA_027575255.1 Scolionema suvaense
GAATTCCAAGAACGGGACACTTTCCTTCGCAACAGCAACTGCTCGTAAGCTGCTGGCTTGTAGAAGTGCGAGTGAATTCAAAACTGAGCAGTATGAGTTTCCTAATGAAATTACCCTGGACAAATTTTTCTGTTCTTGCTCTTACCACACCAGATGTCATTGTCGACGAAAGAGAGGAGTTGTAAAATTCCTGGCATAGTTTGCACCAAATTTTGGAGACATTTCCTTCACTGTCAGCTTCGTAAGCAAGATCTTTATACCCCCAACTTTCTACTTTTTTAACGGAAGGCATATCTGACCAACAGACGGTTTAGCAAACAGCAACAGTAATCGACTTGATCGTTGCCAAACAATACATAATTATGTACAAGCATGGGGAAAGAGCAAAGTTGGCTTAGGACAACGAAGTGAATGCGTGAGATTTATTTACAGAATAGGGATATCTTACATCGGCAAAATATTGCCGACGTGAGCTTCATTTTCCTCGGCAGACACGTCGGCAAAGCTGATTGCCGACGCTAATTTACAGGGCTGTCGGTTTGGAGTTTGTTTACATCCAATCAGCATTGGAGTTAAGGAGAATTTACTCCATTAACACAGTCCATGTTTTGGCTTACGTATCAGCCAGAGTCTAAGGTATGCATAAAATAGGCATCATCAAACTCATTTCAAATGAGGTAAATGAGTGTCGTAATTTGTAGAAAAAATATGTTCCAGCGTTATTTCATATGAGGAGATTTTTAGATGAAATTCTTGAAAGCCTCAGTCAGAGCAATTCTGCACAGCCGCCGTTCAAGGCACCTTGCATGCTGGTCACCACGGAACAGCATAGGCATGCAGAACTAATGATTTGGAAAAAATGTAGTCGATGTGCATTAATCAAAATGGCATCAAAAGGAGCACATTAGCATAACAGCTTAGATTTCATCAAATTGTTGTTGACAAAGTGACATGTGTAGCGCTGTATTGAACGTACTCAGTGCAAGTTAAACCAAGGTAAGTCATGTGCATTTAAGCTTCTAGCTGATTACATTCAACATAGATGTAAGTTAATGTTTTTGCACGACACGAAAGAACATCGCGAAAGATTTACCCTTAACATTTCCTGCCAGTTGCACAGAAGGGGCTTTATTTGGAAACTTCCTTAAACAAGAATTTGTTTCTTGCCTATCTTGTGGTTGGCCCGTAGACTCTTCAAGCCATACAATTTTCAGTTTTCCATCCTTTGATTTTCTCTTTTTAATTTTAAGCTCTTTCTATAAAGCTGAAATCGAAGTAATTTATTAAAGCTTAGTATTTTCATGTATTTCATTTTTCCATTATATTTATTGACTGATTGCAATGGAAACAAAGTACATCAAAATACAAAGCTTTAAGCATGTAAACGTTTGCCAAGAATCTAACACAGTGAAACCATGATCTCAGACTAGCAAAACTAGGCTTGAATTTCACTTGACTGTTGACAGTTACGATGAACGTTTATAGTACTGGATGGGAATTCGTGGATCACAGTCTTGGTTCTGCAGGTGATTTGGCCCCTGTGACTGTGGATGCTGCAACAGTCACAGTTAATGTAGATATCCTGCCTGCTTTTAAGCCAGATTTTCCTTCAATCATGGGGTGAGTACATGTTCAGTCTGCATGGTATCTATTAACAACAGTCGGTATCCTACAACCTGTTGTTTTTAATTGTTCACAAGTTAATTAGAGTGACTGTAATTAAATATGTGCACATGAAGGTATGTGTTTCCTGAGAACTTTAGAGCAGAACTGATGTGTGACTAGTGCAGTTGTGAGCTGATGTGATGTGTAAAAATTGTAAATAGGTTTTGAAGAGTTAGTTGGCAGATGCTTGTGATTCTGGAATTCAGTCACTGGGTTTTAACCTAGTTCTATCACTGATTCCATGTCATTTTAGTCGTATTTTGATACGATTATTAGCTGAAGAAGTTGCTGTTCATTCTGGAATTCACCGAGTTTTGATTTGGTTGAATAATTCCATGTCGCAACACCACAAGTACGACACGCATATTTTACTACTCATAATTCGATAGTACTCATAACTGGTTGGGTTAGGCACATGCCTGGAGAAAAACCTCGTCTATTAAGACCCCCGGCTCGGTCTAACCTAAGCTCTGAACTCGACTATATGTCCCCAGAACTTGAATGGGGACGGCATAGGAAATGGGCATGCACGGTTCCTAGTGGATAAAAACATTTTCTTGCAGTTCCTTTTCTGAAATAACATTCATCTTGCTTGAATGTGGAACTTTGGTTGGACAAACTGTTATATCTTGATGTTGTTTTTATGTTTTGCTCAGGTGTTCAAGTCCAAGACTTTCATTCTCCTTACATTCACTACTGGAACTGGAATAGCTATCTTCAGTACATTGACTACAATAGTTCAACAGTTAATTTGTCCTCAGAATTACTCAAATGTAAGTTACATTCAATCTCTTAAACTGCTTGTGGTTTTGTACAGTTCCTTGACAGATGTACAGTGGCACTTCATATGTTTTTTGTGGAGATGTTTGAATGTACTTTTTTTTTGTTTTCCTTGAGCATGTTACTTGCAGGTTTTATATCAAGTGCCATTACATTCTTATCGCTTTCACATATACGTGAACATTGCTGTGTGCCCTCATTTTTATCACATTTTTATGATTAGAGACGCATATTTTTTGTCCTTTCATGAATCTGAAAATATTAAGCCTGAATGCAGCTGTTAGCGTCATTTATCGTACTCGCATGCTTTAACAAACCCTTTCACAAGTAGCAGTGTTACACCGCAATGCGTTGTCGTATGGCCAAGGGTTGCTAAAAATGTTGTAGAGAATGTAGTGAATGACCGTTTATAGGTAACAGGTGTCATCGGGCGATTGTGTTTCCGGATGGATGGGTGCTATAAAATAATAAGACCTGTCTGCCCGTCTGCCTGTCCATTTCCATACATTTTTGCGCACAACCTATTGATGAATATTTTTGAAATTTTGTATGATGGTCAAGATCAATAGCGAAGTGATCTAGTCTGAATTTTGAAAAACAAATTTGTTCTGTTTGCTTGGTGGCAACTTATGTCCAACCATGGCCACTTTTAGGGTTTTTTCAACCTGCCCCAAGGCATGGTCTCTGGGAGCAGTTTTGTTTTTATCTCTCTAATATCTTTGGCATTAGCTGAGCTTAGTTCGTAAGTGGACAAACTACAATTAATCCTGGTCAAAATGTATTGGCAAGCATGGGCGTTTTCGCCATGTTCCATACCACGAGTAAACGAAAGTAGGTTGACAAGTACCAAGCCGCAAATCAGTGCGGGAGGGTTGGTTTTGCTCGAGAGACTTACTATTTCTGGCTTTTGAAAAATCATGTTATGGCATTTTTATGGTGTCTGCAGGGTGTGGTATGGCTTCTTTTTGGGCGTGGCTTGGGATTTTTCATTTTCTCAGGTAATTTAGAGAACAAAGGGCATGGAATTTGGTCTACTAGAGTAAATTGCTATAAACTGCGATTGGGCTGTAGACAGGAGTTGCTAAACACCAGCAAAAAATTTCTTGAAGCCCTTGCAATTCAACGTGCTTTTACAAGCAAAAGTCGTAAAAAGTGTCCTTTTGATTATGGCCGAAAAATAGCCTTTTTTGCTGAATATTTTGTCTGGGTGGTAGGCTGTCTACCCCGAAACATTAGCTGATTTTCCGAGAGATATATAATTTGTGTGGTTTGTCATACATATATCCCTGGATGTGGCCAAGCTATAGCCAACAACAAGCCAGGTGGTAAAAATGAAATGCTAAATTAACAAATAGCTGTGATAATGAGATACATCCATATCATGGTAATGGGGAGGGGAGGGGCGTTAATCAAATTAGTAGCTGTAGCTTGAGTTGATTCAAGTTGTCGCTTTTCTGCAGGGAGCGATGAACACTCAACGCTCAGCTGGGACAAGCTTCTTCTGTAGCTTGCAGGTAGCAACTAATGTTCTTGAATAGCCATTTAGATTTTAGGTTACCATTTCTTAACTGGTACACTAGTATTTTATAATCATTTTTTTCTGTAAATCTTAATGGCAACATTTACATGTTATGAATCATAGATCATATCTGGGAAAATTTCCATTTGGGCCTAAAATGGTGCTTTTGAAAAGATATTTCAAGAACATCCTATCAATTTTTTTTAATTCCTTAAGAAGGCTGGCGTTTGAATTTGAATTTCAATTTTTGTCCCAAAATACTTGCTCTTGTGTCTGAAAGAATATAGTTGTTGATCCTGAGTATAAGTTTGTGCGAGTTCACTAGGTCTGTGTTTTGTTTTTTAGGAAATTTTAGTTACTAATAGTAACCTGAGCGGCCCTTGGCTTTCCTGCAATATATATTCGTTCTAGGATTGATACCCGATTTGTGAAACGTTCAATCTGATTAGCAAACGGCTGATATCTATGAAAGGCTTTCGAGAGTTAATCATGCAAGAACGATGCATATTGCGCTGAAATTTTCTTTCTTTATTGCTCATATATGGGACAGCATGTAATTTCAGCTGTGAAAACAATAGTTGTCTATATGAATGATGACATGTTTTGATGCGTTCTATTTAGACAATAGCTGGTGTGTGTGGAGCTATGGTCATTGTTGGTGGATTCATAGGCTCTGGAATCTTTGGCGTGTACATCGACAAGACTAGAAACTACATTGTGGTAGCAAAACTGCTCGCTGGTTTCACTGGCTTGTCTGGTGTAGCAATATTAGTGGTATGATTCTTTTGTTTTGATAATCTTCTCAGTTGGTGATGATACTTAATGCACAATGTTTTTAATAAAACCTGCAACTAACCTGCCAACTAACTAGTGAACTAACTTAGCACTCATCAACTGCTATATGGTAGAATTGGCATTGTTCCTGAAGTTTTCTAAGCTGGTCATGAAAGGTTACCTGCTCGATTCTTACATGCTGATGGTTGCATGCACCTATGTTGCTTAAAAGCTGTTGGTTAGTTTTTAATCCATTTAAAATGTTGGTCAAAGGGTATGTACCTTTTTTCTGGGGAATAGAAATTTCGAAGATCTTGTGCTTGATTGGAGTTGTGCAGATGTAACTATAGACTATGATAT
The DNA here is from genome assembly GCA_027575255.1 of Scolionema suvaense. Lineage (NCBI taxonomy): Eukaryota > Metazoa > Cnidaria > Hydrozoa > Limnomedusae > Olindiidae > Scolionema > Scolionema suvaense. Next base: position 5,099 of record JAOBRC010602008.1, read on the forward strand.
GCTTTAATCCCCGGTTTGTGTGTATCATGTTCTACGATGCTTACTGTGGAAATATCTGAAAAGAAAACGCTTCATTTATGTGGCCCGTGGCTTATCTGTTTCTTTATCTTATTTCTCATTAGACGTCAAACATACGTGGTCAGCCAGTCTTACTTGTGGCTTCCTTCTTTTTGTTTGGTCTGTGTGGCCTTGGACTTTTGCCAGTAATGTTGGAGCTTGGTGTGGAATGCACATATCCAGTCGACGAGGCAACCTCATCAGGAATGCAGTGGATGATAGGGTGAGTGCGGCCACTCTAAGTAGACTTCAGGTTTCATAAGTTTGACTCCATTATTTTTACTATTGAAGTAGCTTATAGTACTTACATCGAATTACTAGAACTTAAATCAGAATAAAGAGTGTTGTTCATGGCAGTAGCCTTTGTTAAAGTAGAACTGTTTAGTGTACTATGTTGAATTTATTGATTCTGAATTTATATTTCCTGATGCAATACTAGGGACATGCCCTAGTTGCAATTGTCATAGTGGAACATCTGAGGCCGAACAATTCCAACTCATAATTTTCAACGGTTCACATCATTCGAACGGCTAAAGCTGTCAGGATAAAACTCTGCAAGTATAAATAGAATACTCCTGCACATCTTTTGGCCCAAATTTTTTTGTAGGCAGAGCTTCGCCAGGGGGCGTCATGTGACCGTTTTTGGATAGGTTTTAACCCTATTAAGCCCGGGCTTTTTTGGCCTTCCCAAACCCGGTCCGTTGGACCCAACCCCCATAATTTTGTATATAATGGTCCTGTAATCATAAAACTTAGCACACATATTCTCCATTCTATTCTGCACATGATGACGTAGAAAGTTTTTGGGTGACGTCATTATTTTTCCTATGTCGCCACTTTTTGTCAGACATGGTCTCAATATGTCGGATTTTCCGCCATTTTGGAAAATTGCTGATACCGGGCAAAAAAAGCTATAGCGATCCTTTAAAGCCATTGGAATGAGGTTCTGATGATAATATCTAAGTAGAAAACATGATTTGGAATCACAGATGAGTTTATATCAGTAAAAATTGATGATGACGTCATCAATTTTTCCTCCATCGACAATGAAAAATGATGACGTCCCAGCTGAGTGACGACAGTGGTCAAAAAAGTTTTTTTACCAAAATGTTCCCTGATAATATTAGGAAAAGTCACCAAAGCGCAGCTTTCCTCCTTTCGTCGTTTTTACTCAATTTCAGAAAATATGTGGGGTTGGGTTCGTTGGACCCCCCCCCCCCCTCCCGGGCTTAGTAGGGTTGACGTCAATTTTTGCCGATTTTCAGGTTTTCTCGCTCCGCCTGCCAGGATGGTCGATTTGTCAAACTATTGTTCCAGATGAGGGCTTTCAGAATAGTTATATTTGGGGTACATTGGCCCAACAGGGCATCCAAAGATGAAATCCAAATTTTGACCATGTTCATCGTTTTGAGAATGAAAATTGCATCCATTATCACCCAAGTGTGTGTGTCATTTGGCGTTGGAAAGTGTGTACTTTTACGTGTATGTGTAGAAAAAGTCAGCCGTATTCCCCCCCCTCCCCCCCCCCGCCCCCGACAGGTCCAGCGATTTTACGCAAACAGAAACACAGGTTGACACTTCACAAGGACAACAGCGCAAAGATATCTGGCTACATCCCACATGAACTCTCATTGTGCTGAGATGCCCAACAAGAACTAAAGTTATAAGAACTGACGATTTTCATGGCCAGCATTGCTTCAATGGCAGGAGTGATTGATTTGGATTTAGATAAATTTTGTTCTCCTTTTCTCAAGAGCGTATTTAATTAAATATAGTGTTTAGCCGAACATTTTAGTGCATCACGTGAAAAATCAAAGCTGTAAGGGTAACGTAAAAGACGCGAGCTGTGCCATGACGAATTTCTCCAAATAGTTGATTGTTTAGATGCGTGAAACATTAACGTGAACGCAACAGGTTGCTCGAAAGCCTTTATCCAAAATCCGGAAATTTAGGAAGCGTGACCAAAAATCCGGAATTCGGAAAAATTCGGGATATTTTAGACAAGACGTTGTCTGCGGGAAAGCTGCAAAATACGGCAAAACGCAAGGCCGGTCTGCAAAATTCAAATATGTGTGATTTGCGGACCAGATCACTGCGGGGATTTTATGCATCCCCTCGAGATAAAGTTGGCTTGAGAAACTTTCACGAGAGAAAGTTTCGCGAGGTCACAAACGCGTGTAGGTTTTCTGATAAACTTCTGCGAATTGGTAAATCACTGAAAATTTGCAAGATAGACGCTTTTTGTTTTATAAGAAACATTTTCAAATCACTCAAATCTCTCAAAAAGGTTTGCAACATTTAAGCAACACCCCAGCTTGGACAAGGCCTAAAAATAAAAATGTAGAAGACTCAGACAGACCGTTTTGATACGAAAGAAGAACATATTTTGACAACTAGTACTTTGTTTTCTCATTCCATTTTTCTAGTAACTTTTAACCAATAAACACTTACAGAATTACATCAGGAGAAGTCTAAAACTCGACCGGTAAAGAAAAACACCTCCGTTGTTAAAATTATGACGAAGCCTGGTCTGAGTAAATTGTAAGATTGGACTGAGTAAACTTTCGCGAAATCGTGTTTATGTGTAGACCCAAATTCGCGAAATTCGCAAAGTTTCTCTCGGGAAAGTTTCTGAAAAACATTAAGTATTTGATCTGCGGATTCAGTTTTCACGAGCCCCCGAACTTCTGTACTGAAGTGCTTCAATAAAACACTGAACTTTTATGCATCTGAGTCGCACCTTGCTGTGGAGAATAAGATATATTCATATTTGGGGAAGCTTCTGCTTCTAATCAATTGTATGCAGATTTACGATTTTTTGTCGCTGTATTACACAATCTATTGGTGAGTCTCTCGTAAGTTGGACGTATTGTCAATGCGTATTATTTGTTCTCTTAGCCAAATGATCGGTGCCATAATGGTGGTCACATCTCCTCTTGGTGCACCGAACTTAAACAAAGCACAGATAGCTCGTTCGTCCTGTACAAGTGGAGGAGAATCAGCATCTACACTTGCTCCTAAGGATTTGTCTATTTCCACCAGCATCTTTTGCGTATTTACTGCTGTTGTTGTAGTCATATTCATCGCCTTCTTTCAAACTGACTACAAAAGACTAATGACTGAGAACAAAGTTGATATTCACGAGGAAGATTACCAGGATATGAATGCTGATAATAAATAAATTTTATGGTGTAGTAGTGCTCTAAGTAGTTCTTGTTTATGTGGTGCCATGGAAGTTCGCCAATAGTGCACTGATCGCTTATGTGTTACCTTTACTACTTTGTGAGATGTACGGTCTGCGCGCGTTATCTCGACTACCCGTTGTCTCGAACTTTCTCCTCATTTTTCTCGTCATTATATTTTGGCCAGGAAGCAACTCAGCCGCTTTTTCTGACATAGCAGATACAATGATGAAATAGTTTGATTTGTGAGGGACTGAGGCACGAGTTTCCTGTCAAGTATGACAGTGCGCTAAATGTTTTAGTTCCTGGGGAGTACAATTAATTTACATACAGCTTCATAACATACGTCGTATATGCGTTAACCCTGATGTAGCAAATAATCTTGAGATTCTTTTCAATCCTTGTTCTCGTTTGTTTTTGCCGTTAATTATGGCTTTCTTCTTTGTTCTTACTCTGCTCTGGTGTGACCATACTCATTTTTACAGACTACAGCAAGCTCAGGCTGTAAACAATATCCGTGTCAACATTTGCTTCACCTCTATCCGATTGCATTGAAGACATACTGATTTGCTCCCCAATTTGGAGGTTGCTATCTTAAAACTTTGCAGTTGGTACTGACCAGCGTCGGATCATAGGATGTGTCGAAAAATCTATATTGTTTGTTTGCTTCTGTGTTCGTACGAGGTCCGTTTTGTTTACAAATTTCGTTTTCTGTGAAGGTTAGGTATTATATTTTCTTGTCAAAGTAGATAGATGTTTTGTGAGTTGTGTCTTGCTTTGTTGTGGATCGATTGTACAGTATGTTAATTTGTGTTATGTAAACGTCAATAGAGAAATTTTCTAATGTGGCAATTTTCAGGTCACACATTTGGGTATGTTTTTATGGAAGATACGTATGAACAGTAACGCAAGTAGTGTGAATTTTTTGCCTTGCTTTTAACACTTGGAGCCCGAAAGACGTACATTTACGCCCTGGATATTGGTTCACTTTTAGCGTGCCATAAACGCTCACCTGTTGAAATTGAGAGGTCAAAATTGACGGCTTTCATGAAAAACAGACAATTATTTTTGTGAATAGCAGATTTGATGCGTTTTGCGAGAAGTACGTTAATCCACAAAAGTTAATTACTTCATTGCCTGAAAATTTCGCGGCATGAAAATTTTGCGGTTTCTTTCGTCAGAATTGCGTTTCGCGCTTCAAGCTAAATTAAGAATTTAGAGGCATTTTAATTTCGCGGCTCAGGCAAAAAGGCAAGCATTGCTACATTTTAACTTCGCGATATAAGTGAAAAATGAAAACAAACATAACTTCCTTGTTCCATGTTCACTCGATTTTCACTAAATATAAACAAAGAAAACGTTTGAAAGTTTAAATCCCGGATTTTGGGGCACATTTTAATTTCGCACTATGCCCCAAATACAAATTTCCACGACATTTTAATTTTGCGGTTGAGCAGGAAAGGCATTTTTCGCGACATTTTAATTTCGCAGTTTTTGTAAGTTGATCGCGAAATTTTCGTGCAATAAATAAAGTACCTTAGAGTAGTCTTGATTGACTGGAATATGTAGATGTTTATTTTTGGATCCTTTTGTGTAGTTTTTTTTTTGCTCTGTTGGTGCTTTAAAAAACCTCTGTTAAATTTTAACTGAAAAACAAAAATTTTGGAGAATAAGATCTTTTTGAAGAAATTTTGCGAACTAGGGCCACATGGCGAAAATTTTTTTCTACCATAAGAAGCCCGATAAGACCCCCACCAGCTTCCGTGCTCTTGGCTGTATGATGAGTGGCCGGGAAACAGCTTAGCTGCTGTTATCAAGCACATGAGGCTCATTGAATTTCCAATACGCTTTCATGGTGGCAGTTGAAATTGTGTCGGGAAACACCAACAAGAAACCAGCAACGGTTGCCGAAGGTCGTGCTGGCTTGATGACAGTGACATGATAGCCTTCTGAAATATCTTCCGAACGAGATTTGTGTTCATGGACGTGTTATGTATGTCCACGGTGTTGTAGCAACTCAGGAATTATCGCAGATGGCCGTTTAACCCTATTACTATCAGCGGAGGGGAGGCAACCCCTGCCAGTTTTTTTCATCATAACTTCAGAACGAATGCAGCTTCTGCGGTCAAATTTCTTGACTTCCTGAAATTATATTCCTTATCGGACAAAATATTCGTTACCCTCGGAAAATTTCGTCTCTTTCGTCCGACGAATAATTTAGTCCAGTCATCATTTCTCTTTTTTATGGATTTTTCTCAGCAAAAATGTCAATACACATAAAACATATAACAGTTTCCATTGGTTGTATTTGTGTGATTTCCATCAATGCCTTCTTACCCATTCAACCAATGAGAGATGGTTGATACTTTAGTTTAACCCAACGGTTTTGTTGGCAAAATCTTTTCGTGTGCAGAAAGTAACGAATTTTCCAACGGTTGATGAAAGCGCACTTTATAAGCGGGAAAACATATTTAAGGTAAGCAAATAGGGAATTTTTCTTCGGACAAAAGTATTTGTTGGACAAAATATTCGTCACCTTCGAGAAAATTCGTCACTTTTGTCCGACATTACATTGTCTGATAAGGTAGCGCATGATTTAGCAAGAAACAATTTTTCGCCCAATTTGTAGATCGCTCAATATTGGCGGCTTCGTGGATGACAGGTGGCGAAATTACGGAAATTGTTTTTTGTTAAAAACAGCTGGAGTTTTGCGATTTTCTCTCGATTTTTCATCAAAGTGATTGAAATAGCCGCACATTATCTCAAAGAAATCACTTTAAATGATCTCAGGTAAAAAAAAATTGAAAATATTGAAGATTTTTAGAAAAATCTATAAAATCCGCGAAATTTGGCCATTTTTCGCATGAGCTAAGAAATAATGACGTCAGCAGAAATGAATACATGCTGGAAAATTTCTGCTGGTGATTTTGAAATCCCAAGATAATACTGTACCAAATATGTAGGCTCTATCAAATGTCGTTCTTGATTTAGCTCCAAACCGGTCGTACCAGAAACTCAAATACCCCGGTAATAATAGGGTTAATTCGAACGTGGACGCATTATACGTCACGATTCGAAGACAATCACTGCCATGAATTTTCGCCAAAATCAGTGTTCAGCGAAGATATTTAGCAATTATTGTCTGAAAGTTTCAAAACTTTGAACAGGGCAGGCCACGAATTGTCTGCTCACTGACGATCGGTAACTCGTGCCTCGGTGCTAAGTCCTCCTTCTCGTGAGTTTGAATCGAGCAAAACAAGAATGGAGCTTGGGTGCTTTGCTAGCGCCCTATGGTAACAAGTCAGGTGACAGTCTAGCCAGGGACGAACACTTATGTTTCTAGGCAGATGCAACGTGAATGTATTGCTTTACCAAACCGTGGCAGTAATACACTGTTTTTCCGCAACTATGTAGTGAAGCCACGCCTTAAGTCCTCAAACAGGCCACGTAGGATGATCCCGCATTCTTCTTGTTTAATTGTAGTATAGAAAACATGAGCAACTTTTACAACAGAAAGTTGTCCACAAAAAAAAGAGAACACATAATTGGCTAACAAGTCAGATGCAGATCTACTACTAGTACTACTACTAAAACTGATACAGATAATAAAATCAACTGATCAAATGCAGCAAAATGCAGCTACGTTAAAAACACAAGCATGCTTCGGAGTCTAAGAACTTGACGAAACCTTCGATTTCAACTTTTACTAGCTGCTCCTATCTCCACCTCTGTCCAAACGAAAGTGCCAAATGCATCAGGCAAAACCATAGAAACAAGCCAATCAAGTGTATTACCTTTCGTCGGTAACGCTAAACTAGGGTACAAACCGTAAAGGGAGGGTGTTACACCCCCCCCCCCCCACACACACCACTCGCCCCCTTTAAAATGATACTTTTATTGCTGCAAGGAAATTTTTTTCACACACCAAAATGCATCTTCTAAAATGTTGCATGCCAATTTTGGTCAAATTTGTGTGTCCGGTTGTCTGTTTAGGGGGCCGGAACAGGGTTGCCGCTCATTTTTGAAAAGAAAATTCCAGCAGATTTTTACTAATATTTCCAGGAGAAATTCTTATAGAAGTGAACTCATAATCCATTGCAAACGCGCAAAACCATAAATGTGGAAGATGAAAAATCAAATTGTTTTCCTACAGAATCGTAAAAATAGAAGACCGAACAACCGTCAAATGTAAAAGTAATTTCTTTCAAATGTCCTCACAAATGTTAATACTACAAGATGAAGACGTAGAAAAGCATTAGAAGTCATGGTTAACATGTTAACATGTTTCTGAACATAACAATGTCCTACAGTTAACAGCATCAACGATGCCTGCACATATGAAATAATAAATGCACTTCATAGGAGAAATTTTTCTTTCAACTGTTCTTCTTTTATTAATCACTTGAGTCCTCTTGCTTTTACTTCACAAGATCAATTTGTGAGATGTCAAAAATGACATATTGCCAACCTACAAGTAAAGGATTTTCGAGAGGGTGGTTGGGACTGCGTTTGACAGTTTTGTGGATTTAGTATTTTGGATGCCTGCATGGTAGCACAACCTTTGCTAGAACCTCACAATGGACATGGATTGTATTTTTTTTTATTTTGCAGGTGGCTCAATTAAAAACAGATCTGCTGCCTCCTCCATAACTGAAAATAACGAAGTGTCAGCATTGTCTCGCTGCTTGATGGATACCTGCTTTGCACTATAAATAGATTTACCGGTGTTGACTAGTATTTGGTTCTGCGAGAAACATTGGAAAATGTCCATTTTGAGTTTTGGCTCAAAAATAGCCTTTGTCCTATATATCCTGTCCGGGATTGTGTATACACTTATGTGCAGATAACTTTTATAGTTCTGAAACTAAGTATCCATTCATGCTTGCAGGGAAATGGGAGATTTGTATGAGCACAATACTGCATATTGACTTTTTCCAAATGGGAAAACATAAGGCTACCGATATAAGATATAAGAGCAGTAGAGCAATTAAAAGGAAAGGAGTAACATGGAGAAAACAAATGAGAAACTCGACTTTGTAGTCTAAGGTGGTTTGAAACCAGGAGTACACACTCCTACATGAGGGATCAGAGATCTCATCAATGTCCTTTTCAAGAAACCAGAGCTCTCTGGTGAAGAGCTATCCCTGAGTGGCAACACTTGCAGCTCTGCCTGTATCCTTAAGTTAAGTTTACCCCGGGAACACTCCGAAGTACTCGCAGGGAAAGCTAGACGCCAGTCCAAGATGTTTATTACTGTACAAGAGACCATTTCCAGGTGGATATCATAGTAACCGAACTGGGCGAGCAGATGACATGGCTCGCTAAGAAAATCAAGCCAGAAATTTGCCTGAACACCAACAAAACGTCAAGGAAGGATCTTGTGAGAAATTGCACTGTGGATTTTACCCAGGTAGAGGTTCAGCGCTAAGAACAGGCCCTGCTTATAGCGAGTATTAAATGAGAACAGTTGCAAGTCTTTCTACTGCTTTGAGGTGCAGTCCATATAAAAAAAAACATAATAGTAATTGTATTAGTAGCTTTTCTTTGGATATTTCCTTAGGTGAAGTATGTACAACTAAATGAAAATTATGAACAACTGAGGAGGTTTGAGGAGTTTTTTGCAGCCATGGGCAGCTTGATTGTACAAGTATGCTTTCAATGTTCGATAATTTTCAAAGGAAAATGCAGAAATTTTAGCTCAGGATGAACTAATATAAATATATAGATCACACTTCAGATCGAGATCAAGAAATTCAGATATTTCCCAAAAATCAAGGAGTTTCCAGGAGCATCGAAAAAATCCTGGAGTTTCCAGGAGAGAGGCTACCCTGCGGAACGGGTGATTGGACACTACCATACTGCAGGTACATGGTATAGGGGCTCTCTGTGGAGGACATATTGGGTAGGGCAATTTTGACACTTCCTGAAGCCCAGTACGAATGAAACTTGGCAGGCAGATGGAGACTACCATTGTGTATGCCAAACATCGTGGCAAAAGATGAAACACGGCGAGGGTATTTCACAGACAGGTCTTTAAATTAAAAAATACAACCGTTTTGGTGACTTTTTGGGTCTGTAAAATAGCCCATGTTAATCGAAACGTCACCAAACCTGGCAGACACATTGAGGCCATAAGGAAAACTGCACAGTTAGAAGACGATTGGTGCTATAGAACGGGAGATATCGACTTAAACCTCTGGGGCAATCAGATTGTACGAAAGTGGCTCTCATTTCCAGTACCAAAAATGGCACGATAGCGAAAAGGTGCCCAAAAGGATTTTAGTAACAAACATTGGGGCGCCATAAAACATTTTCCAACAGGGGGTGATCACCCCTCCTCCCTTAACCCACAAGGGCTGACACTGATCATAACAAGCCTGTCTGACAACTCCAAGATAACAAGGTGTTTTCACCCAACACCCCCCTTCGGAAATCCAACTTCCACTATAGCTATGGTCTTAAATTTTGGACCACCTATTCTTAACCAAAAATCAGGGAGAATCAAATTTTGGTTCCACAAGTGGTCTAGTCTGCAAATTGCTTGAATTCGAAATTTGCAGACCGGCGAAAGTTTTCCACAGGAACCAATACAAAAATGTTTAATTTGACGAAGCACGCTTGACGACAGGAATTGCTGACAAAACGTTAAGTCTTGAGGCTAGAAATGTTACGTTTTTATAGCAGCGCAATTAAAAGCGTTATTTCTTACGAAATTCGGATTTTTATAAATCTCAAAAAATGGCAATAAGTTAGGATTTTACCTCCGTTTTTGGACACTCTGCAGCATGAAATTTATTGAAATTAGACATTTCCTGAAATAGCTCATTGAAAGCAATTGGTGACGTATATCTTTGATACAGACATCTCTCACGTGCATAGTTTGGAGGGAGTTCATCAAGTAGTTGATTCGGTAAAACGTTATCTGATCCAGTGATGTACTTGAGGTGATATTTCTTTGATGATGTAACTTTAGGTTTACTTCCTGTTCATACAACTTTTCGTTGGTGTTCACGTATAACTGCAAAGTTTCTTTGATGTACAACTATACTAATGGTGCTGCTTTTTCTGGTCAAGTAGATTCTCACTGGAATTCGAATTTCAAAGTATGGATGATACGTGATGGTATCTTCGATAGAAGTTTTTTGTGTGTATTAGATCGAGACAGCTTGATTTTGCGCGTATAACAATGACTCGAAGTTTAAAAGCAAATTGAACGAGGAAGTAAAAATATCTTCCAGTAACAATCAGCTCGATTTTGCGTACTTCAAAGTTGTTAGACTGCCGATATGAGTATATGTAATACAGCTCGTCATAGGATACACCAGCACTGAGATACGCGTGCATGGCACACCCACTGTCTGTTAGCACTAGTTATACCAGCACATAGATACAATCAAAGGACAAGTGTCATGGAATATAAAACACGCTTCTTTTCCAACTTCTTTTAATCTGCAATCCTTCAACATGATTTTACTGAAACATAAGAAATATGCAGATATATTCGTTACTCTTGAAACAATAGTAAGACAGACGCCAATGCTTAATAGAACGGTAGAAGATATCCTGATATAAATTGTCGTCTCGAAAACTGGTACAAGAAACTTGACATGACGTCAACGAATAAACCAGATCCTGAAAAAAGTACGTGATAGTTCAGTGTATGTAGGACATAAGATCCGCTCGGACACAAAATTGTTCAAATCCGAGACAAATGGTCATAGGAAAACGAAATCCTAGCTTTGAAGCAAGAAAACAGCCTTGTCTCGTTAAGTTCTCCAGACAACCATGGGATTAAGGAACACAGAGCTCCAACGAAGAAAATATAACGTTAACCATAAAATATTGGCTACTCGTAACAAAGCTTAATAAGCAATGCCGAACAATAAATTACATGTTCAACTCCAAAACGATGCACACTTCATAGAACTGCGTGCATCAAGCTTTATTCTTTGAAGAAATCTGACATACTTTCAAAAATGCCTTTTTCATAGACAGCACCAGCACCCATGCCAAAACTTCGCACATTCACATCATAAACACATATGCAAAATACAGTTTTTTCACAAATCCATCAACAAGCTGTTAATCAATATACAATTTATATTATAGGATATTTGTAGTACGACATACGACAAAAAAGTTTGAGTCACAGAATTACTGATCTAAAACATCCCTCATACTCAAAGTTGGCGAGAACATTGCTCCTAATAGTTTTCAACTGTTCACCATGTTTGATCGTGACTAGATAAGAGCTTAGTAGTTCATAACCTGCTTACAGCTTCTGCTCGAAGTTCTCTCAGAGCAAGCAAGTGAAGCGCAGTGCGCTTGGTGTGGTACAGGCTAAGCACATTTACGGACAGGAGAACTTAAAAACGAAAATGCTCACTTCGGTATGCTAAGTACCCTTTCAGCTTCTTCTATGGCCCAAATTTTCCTATGCAGTCCAAATTTGCCAAAAGTGTTACTAGAATTGACGTACCGTTCGATCATCAGTTTTCACATTAACCTAACAAAAGCAATGAACTTTGTTGACATAGTAATAATTACAGACTTCACAAACATGACTGCAATTACATTTCATGAGAAAAAGATGCACTAGTTTCTCAGGCATGCGCTTTCCAAGTCATGGAGAGTTGCTGATGTTGTTCTGTTTTTCTACGAGTAGCATTCCACGACGTCAAATTTCGGGTTGAACTTCCTATTAAAAAACAATCCCCCCCCCACCCGCTATTCCAACCCCGGTAATGAGTATGAGAGGATTTTTCTAACCCCCTTCTATCAGGCACCAAAGAGTAAATAAGATATCTTTTTTACTATGACTGTTTCGCTATAGCTGCATCACCTAACATGTTACACTCCCGTTAGTTGATCTAATATCAGTCATGTCAGAAAGTACATCACATTTATCGTCGGTCCCCACTTCGTCTATTACCAAAAAAAGTCCATTCATTTTCAGTGTGTGTTTTAACGCTTTAGAGCTATGCGGAAGGTATGTGAAGTCACACATAGTACTACAATGTAAGCACGATGGTTGGATATATTATTTCAGCTGACGAAATTTTCATCACATAGCCGGCAAAATATGTAAATTTTGCACGGCAAGGTATGCACCAAATGCATTTAACTTAGACAGAAAAGAGCATTTTACAAAAGTGAACACGAAGCATAACGTTTTCCAAACATTTCAAATAAAATGTTCAAGAATCACAAATCTCCAGCAGTGTCATAAGCTGTATTACGAGCTGCGTCAGAGGTCCCTTGGCTCTGGAAAATGGCGATCAGCTACTACTAAGGTATAGGTCCTATTGAATTTAACGGGCAGCTATAAAATAATACATATTGCATACTGCAAGATTCTATACAAACAATTAAAACTCAAAGAAATAAAAAGGTTTCACGATTGTACGTCACTCGCCCATTCCGGATGACAGTCAACTTCGGGCAACCTGAAAAAGTAAAAATTAAATGCATATTCACGCATCAAAATTACGTTATGGTATAACAGTACCTCAGAATCAACTTCGAGTTAGAATATCTACACAGATTTCGGATAGACGAACTGGCAATTCATGAGCTTTATTGAAATCTCTAAGGAATATAAAAAATACGTCAAAGGAATCATCTTACCGATGAAACATTTCCTGCAAGCCGCTTCAGTAACAGCTTCACAATCGAGAACAAGCAAATTTAGA
>JAOBRC010602009.1:0-10936 GCA_027575255.1 Scolionema suvaense
AGTTGTTCATGTTTATGAAGATGAAACAAGAGAATATATTTGTCATCTAACTAGTTGTTCATGTTTATGAAGATGAAGCAAGGGAACATATTTGTCATCTAACTAGTTGTTCATGTTTATGAAAATGTTACAAGAGAATATGTTGTCATCTAACTAGTTGTTCATGTTTATGAAGATGAAACAAGAGAATATATTTGTCATCTAACTAGTTGTTCATGTTTATGAAGATAAACCAAGAGAATATGTTGTGTGAGATCGTTTAGGTTCTGAACGGAGTTTAGCTATTTGGCTTTTGCAGGTTTAAATTGTTTGTAGCATTTCTGTCATGTTTATTAGGTTGATCTATGCTCTGCAAATCTCATCCTTTTCCACTTGTTTCGTTTATAATTGTCTAGTATCCATCGGTTGTATCATTCACAGGTACATCATTGTTGTGGAGCATGACTTGAGCGTTCTTGATTATCTCTCGGATTTCATCTGCTGTCTTTATGGCATACCGGGTTGTTATGGTGTTGTTACCATGCCTTTCTCTGTCCGGGAAGGTAGGAGCAAATGCCTAAATTTTGCTTGTTTTTTCTTTACTTGAGTGTGATTGCACATTATTGAAGTAAGAATATTTTCTTTAATTTTTTCCCACCACGCTACTTGCTTTTTTCAGGCTTGCAGGTATGGAAGTTGACAGGTATCCTGGTGAAATTTCGTGTGCTTTGATCAACTCATTCCCAGAATATCAGCTTTTGTCATGCGACGTGCGACTGATTTCCGGCATTTTAACCCTATCTGATGCAGGCTTTTTTGAGCTTCAAAAATGGGGGAGGGGTTTTTGGCACCCTGTCCTACTTTCTGTTCTAGAGTAACTTTGAAGCTAAAACTTGGTAATTTGTTCCCTTTACCCTAAAAGATTTCAGAAAAGTAGGTCGAATTGTTTCTTGCCCCAGGCTCCTTGAAATATGACGTCATAAGTTATCATGTGTAATACAGCTCATGTTTGCCCAAAAATCACATTTTTGCCCATAACAACCTAAAAAGTGGGTCAATTTTGATGAAATTTGTTTTATTGAGTTGGTTTTAACATTTTACATTGTACTGTAAGCATTAAAACAGCATTCCACGAAAAAAGGTTAGATTTTTTTCGAGTTTTCAATTTTCGGGAATTTTCGACCCTTTTTTTGGAAATTTGCTCAAATTACATGTTCCGTTGACCCAAAATGTGTCAAATTTTGTCAGAATGCGTATTAGTAAATTCTATAAAAAAATTTTTCTCTGGGATATATGTCAAAAAGCCTCCCCCTCCCCCCACGCCAGATAAGGTTAGCTACATAAATACTGTAAAATGGCAGCAAATGAAGAAGTTCAAGGAAGTTTAAGCTATTCATGGTCATTTTGGGTTGGTTGACTCGTAACACAAAAGTGACATTAAAATAATTAGTTATGCTAAGTTTTGAAAATTTGTATTAGCAGGTACCTACTACATATTGTGAAATCTCTGAATAAATTAATGAGGTTATTTAATTATGATATGACCATATTGTTCATTACATGTTTGTTGGGTCTATATTACTTTACTGCATGAAAATTTCACTGCATGAAAATTTTGCGGTTTGGTGGTCGAACTCAATAGACCGCAAAATTAAAATGCCGCAAACGTTGTATTTGAGCCAACCGCGAAATTAAATGCACCTAAAATCCGAATTTTAAAGCGTAAAGCGTTTTCTTTGTTTGTTTAGTCAAAAACGAGTGAAAAATGCACCGTTTTGGAGCAACCAAGTTATTTCTGGTTTCATTTCTTACTCAGGTTGCGTGATTGAAATGCAGCGAAATTTGTATTTTTGCCTGAACCGCGAAATTAAAATGCTGCGAATGGCAATTTTCACCCCCAAAAAAGCGAAATTAAAATGACCGCAAAATTTCAATGCTGCGAAATTTTCATGCAGTAAAGTACACCACGATTTGTGGTTGTAACGTTTTAGTGACAGAAATAAGCCAAACTTGCTAATGGGAAAAGAACATCTTTCGCTTTTCTTGCTAAGTAAGTTCCAAGTTCTATGCGCTTTGACTGGCTGATTACCTGCATTAATGCAGTGTCACCTGCAAAAAGAATATTGTGCATTGGTTTTCCTATACTTCCAAGCTGCAAAATCAGGTAAGCGGTTGATATAAGTTAATGTATTAAATGTCATTGAGTCTGAATCACTTAGGGAAGAAAATTACTTCCGTTCATGTTTCAGGGATAAATATCTTCTTGGATGGATATGTTCCAACTGAGAACTTGCGCTTCAGAGAATCATCTTTAACATTCAAAGTGTCTGAATCCGCTGATGTACGTATATTTGTGTTTTGGATTGAAATATGTATTCACGTTCAAGAGATTTCCGCAGACTTTTCCATGTTCACTACCCATGATTACTCACAAAAAATTTTGTGTGATAGGTTGCTGACTTTCTAATCTACATTTTCTCTTTTTCGACATTCTTGGTTGTTTGGTTCTCAAGGCTAGGTTGCTAATATTTGAACAAAGTGTTAACCAATCATTTTCTTGAAGAATAATAGACCCGATTTGGGACACAGTGGCTTTGTTCTTTGAACAGCATAGGTAGTATAGTACTTTGCATAAAGTTAGATTTTTGTTGCCGGAATGTCAATAGAAAGGTTAATGGAAACATATGTTTATGAGTACATATTTTTTGATTACCTTAACGGAGTGGTGCAAATTTTTTACAGATACTGAAAAGTGAGGCCTTCCTGGGCTCCATCATGTTTTCACCCCTTTTCTGAGTAATTTTCCTCTCCTCTTAGGATGAGGAAGTGAAAAAGATGAGACGTTACTCGTATCCTGATATGGAAAAAACGCTCAGTAAGAATGTTTCTTTCCTTTCTGGTGGTTTTCTTAGTTAGCTATATGAACAGAATGCAAATGTAAAACATGACCGACTGCACTTTTTCAGCTGTAAATCTATATAGATTTTTGCAGCTAGTGCTGTCTCATTTTTGCATTCTTTATTTTTTTTAGAGATCATGCAGGCAAGGCCAAAAGCGGCTCCTTTTGAAGTTGCATTTGAATTTCTCGTAAAATGTCAAGAGTTTCACCATGTGTTTTGATCTATTTTTACCAGTTTTTTTGCTGCTGATTGATTAGGCGAAACTTCCTGGTACTGTTACTCAAGTCTTCTCATTTTTCTTATTAATCCTGGTGCCTAGATAAGCGAATCAAGCTGTTCTGATCGAGCTTAGAATATGTATTTATTTGGAATAGAGTAGAAAATCTGTTCTATTCTCTGCTCGTGCAAGTTTAATCAATATGACGCAAGGAATAAAATCTTCTGGAAGAAACTTTCACTTGAAATGAGAAATATGGAAGATCAGCTCTTTATAGAGCTTTACTGAATGCGGGACGAGTTTCATTAGTATACAGTTGCGACCCTTTTTTGTTGAGGAATTTAGTTGTTTTTTGACCAGGCTCAAATTTGGCTAAAATTATGCAATCATAAGGAGCATTGTATTATCGCAGAAATAATGATAAGCAATATCTAAGCACGCTTTCAGTATTCGTTTTAATGCAACAGTACCGGACTCAAATTAAGGATGATTGGGACTTTTTGTGAGAAAAGGAGTGCCATCGCACCAGCACCATTTCGCTTGTCTCAAATGTTTTCCTGGAACCAGTTCAAGACCTCTGTGTAAGGTTTTTACAGATTTTTATGCTGAACCGGGATAACTGTGTTGGTCTATATTGCATACAAGTGATGGTAGAAAGCACTCATCATATTTTTGGCTGATATACCCAAAACATGCTGAAGTTCTTCGTTTGCAAAAGCTATGAGCAGACTTCAAAAATGCAGTTCGTATGAAAATATTTCCTATCAACATTTGATGCATACATTCTTTTTCCAGAGAGTTTTCATATGACTATCAAAGAGGGTCAATTTACGGATTCAGAAATTATTGTGATGTTGGGAGAAAACGGTAAGTTTTAAATCATTCGTTGTTTGCTATTTGGCTTGCATGCATTCCATTCCGTTGAACGATTGTGAAATTCTGCTCAATCTTTCACAAAATGGTTTGAGTCTTTTTTGTGTGTATTTGTTGCAATTTGAGAATAAATGGTATTGTCAACATTATGAATTTGCACATTATTACATTAACACCGACGACGGGACTCATAAAAAAAGAAGACAATGTCACTGAGAGTAAACTGAGCACATCAACACAGTGACCAAAACTTGAAAATAGCTTGTGTTGAGTATTTATACACTTTCAGAGTCATTACCTAAGTTTGAGGGATTGCATGTTTCTAGGAAAACATAGTTGCATTTTTTTAACCATTTGGTCATTATTGCAATTATTGCACTTTTAACAGTGCCATTTGTTGGTGATTACACATATGAACGGAGCGGTTTGCAAAAAATTAAGGCTCCTGGTATTGTTGGCTTATGAATTTGCTGTGATGTATGAAAGAAACTAGTTTCTCTTACTTGCTTTCCTATGATGCAGGAACTGGAAAAACTACGTTTATTCGTATGATGGCTGGAATATTAGAACCGGATAATGAAGGTAATCGATCAAACCATATTAGTTATTTCTCTGGGGAGGACCACTCCACCTTCGTTAACATTTCTTGTCAACTGTGCGCTGTTCGATTGGTAACAGTAAAAGCTAGGGTACGAATTATAATGGGAGAGTGGTCCACCCCCTTAGAAACAACCTATCATCACCAAACATGATAAGCTGTTGAGTACTACTTTATTCGGAGAAACTTTCGCGAGACAAACTTTCGCGAGGTCCAAAACTCGCGAATTTTTTTTGATAAACTTTCGCGAATCAGTAAACCTCAAAAAATTCACTAGATAAACTTTCGCGAAAAAAAGCATTTTGCGACTTCGCAAGGTCCTAAAACTCCCTTATTCCCACCTAAAACGAACGTTGACTGAGTAAACTTTCGTGAAATTGCATTTTGGAAAAAAAATTCGCGAGATAAACTTTCCCGTGCGGATGTTTCTAAACATTTTCGTGAGATAAACTTTCGCGAATAGGCCCAAATTCGCGAAATTTGCAAAAGTTTCTCCGAATAAAGTGTGAGGAACAATATCTTAGCCAACCACTACCGTGCCTAAAAAGATTTTACGAACATAGAAATTGGCTCTTCTGCCGGACTACTAATTTTTTTTTCTGCAAAATACTAAAGAAAGGAGGGGAGTATGCATTCAGTTAATTGATTTTTATGTACTGCCACTTTAGTTTGACCTATCTGTATGCTGGTCCTTCTTTCTCCAGTCTGTCAGCAAGGGTTTTTATGATTTTTGACATGACGATGGAGATTTACAATTGAAAATGCATGGTGAGGCTGCATTTTGCATTGAGGTAGGCAATAATTTTGAGTTGCTGCCGACTTTGTCGAAGAATATTTAATTTTGTGACGTTTACGATGATAAAGCTGGAGAAACTCCGGTTTTACGTACATGTTTGAAGAATGCCTGAACAGTTTTTATAGAAACACCTCTTAAACTGAGTTAAGGTCAACTATACTATTGTTTTGTGATGGATGCTTTCGTTCTGTATGTGCTGTAGCATTGTTTTGGTCGGGCCAAAGTTATCCAAAATGTTTTTGTTGATATTCAATTTTTATTTTTGTTTAACATTTGAGGTGCATTGTGGCAGTGTCCTGCATTTGCCAGTTTATGTGAAAGACTTTTGGGCTATTTTTGTTGTTTATAATGACAAATGTAAAAGGTCTTTGCATTCAATGTACTATTACTTTCATAGACGAGGTACTTGTTTTTTCATCTGTTACCTGCTTTATTTTTGTGAAGTATGAGAATACCTAAGTGCGGTCAGATTTATAACAGATACCTAAGTTTAGGTCTGGGCTATTGAATAAAAGCTTTCCGGGAGTCGACTGTTACAGCATACTTGATAGTTGTTGTTATTGCGAAGTTCATTTGTAAAAGTTTGACTTTTAATTAAATTTTCAGCTTCTGTTCCACAGCTGAATGTCAGTTACAAGCCTCAAAAGATCAGTCCAAAGTCCACTGGAACTGTCCGAATTTTGTTGCATAATAAAATTCGAGAAGCGTATGTTCATCCACAGTTCGTAACAGATGTACTGAAACCGCTTCAAATAGAACCCATCTTCGATCAGGAGGTGCAGAATTTATCTGGTGGTGAATTGCAGAGAGTCGCTCTAACCTTATGTTTAGGAAAGGTAATCCACCATTCTTCCTTGTTGCATTCAGAAATATCTATGATTTGGGAATCATTTTTCAACAGATTGGAAAGGTTCCTGTGGAAAACAGCTTAAAAGCAGTTCTTCATCTGTTGTGCTGGTTCTGTTTGGTCCACTCCAGCTGGTTGTTCGCACTGAATCATATCTTTTCTGTTAGGCTCGTAACTCGTCAGATTTACATTCTAGAACTTTTCGGGGCTTTCGCGGTTTTGGGGCAAATCCGCGAAATTAAATTCCTTTTTTCACCTCCAAAAATGCTAAACTGCGAAAATTAATTCCCGCGAAATTGATCCAGCATTCAACCGTGAAAATAAATTCCACAAAAAATAAAGAAAAATTCTAGAAGCCTTTAAAACAGTGCATTCTTTATCAATTACCTTCGAATTAAGGTCCATTGTCACTTGCAGTGATGAAATGCTCCTTTATTCGGAGAAACTTTCGCGAGGTCAAAAATTCGCGAAATTTTCTGGATAAACTTTCGCAAATCGTTAAATTCCAAAAAAATTCGCCAGATAAACTTTCGCGAAAAGAAAACATTTTGCGATTTCGCAGGGCCCTGAACCCCCCTCCACAATGAAAATTAACATTAGACTGAATGAAATTTCGCAAAATCGTGTTTTGGAAAAAAAAATCGTGAGAGAAACTTTCGCGAACTGGCCCGAATTCGCGAAATTCAGGAAAGTTTCTCTCGCCAAAGTTTCTCCGATTGAAGTATTTTTATGTGGCAACAACTTCCCAAAACCTTGTGAAAAGTGTTTAGTCGTAAAAATTAATTCCCGCGAAATGCTCTGTTTAGCACTAACCGCGAAAATTTCTTCACTTAATCACTTTCCTTTACTAGCTCAAACGAAGCCTCCAATTTTATCATTTCAAAATACTAGGTTCTAGGTTTCGAAATACTAGGTTCTTTCTCTTAAGTAAGAAAAACTGTTTTGTGGGAGTCTCGCTGCGGAAGTGTCCTATTTTCGGAAACCATGCCTCGTCTCTGCAGCGCATGTGGCAGATTACAAACTAGAAGATCATACCAAACTGTATCCCTCTTTTACTGTCTGTTTACAATAGCTGTTTTTTTTTCAGAAATGTTGTGTTGTTCGATAAAAAGGACGATCCCTAAAACATGGATGATAAAATAAGTTCTTTCTATTTGGAGAACTTAGCATACATAGGAATGCACTTCCATCTTCACGAGGTCGTGCTGTTTTTCCTGTTTTGCTCAAAATCGAGTGTATGAAGAGTTTTGGTAATCTGATGGAGTATCAACTAGTTGCAACTCTTGGCAAACGATCAATTCTTGACTGGGGTAACACTTTCTAGTTATAACTTCACGACACTTTTATCAATTTATTGACATTGCATCATTCAGGCAGCTGATGTTTATCTGATCGACGAACCGTCTGCTTATCTCGATTCAGAGCAGCGTTTGCATGCAGCCAAAGTCATCAAAAGGTTTGTGATGGTCATGAAAGTTCTGTCGTTTTTCTGCTCTTGAAATCATTTTTCACCGCTGACGAATCCAGTCAATTAGCCTTCATTTACATCCAAGATGTTCTTTCGTTATCCTAGTACATAGTAATCAATTTTCTCATGTTATTTATGTTTCCCGAAGGCGTGCACATAGTGAAGGTTGACATCACTATGTTCTGTTCATGTTTTTTTTAGGTTTATACTGCACGCGAAAAAAACTGGATTTGTGGTAGAGCACGATTTCATCATGGCAACTTATCTTGCTGACCGTGTCATCGTATTTGAAGGAACACCATCGATAGATACCACTGCGAACAGGTAGCTGAATTTGTTTTGCTTCCCCTTAGGACTATATGTATGATAAGTGATCGTTTAGGTATTATGTAGAGACAGTCTGTCTACCTGCGGTATATAGTTTTTTGTGGTATTAAAATTATTGCGAAATAACTTATTCAGGAATAGCTAATTGTGGGGCTTAGTTTTTTGTATTGGGACCTACCATTCAAACTTAGATTCTACAAATTAGTCTCATGGTTCTGGGCTTACTGCAACGTTAAATTCTCTGAAATCAAGTATTTTTTGAAATTACTAGATAATAAAACAATCTTTATAAGAAATAAAGTGATATTTTCGTGTTTCTTTACAACTGCTATGACCGTATGTTTAGGTAGGGTTCGTAGGCAATTGAAAAAATTAATTCTGCATTTTGGTTTTTCATGATGTCAATCACGAAAATGTCCGAAATTTTTTTAGTGCATGAAATCTCAACACTAAATCAATCTAAGTCAAAAAAATTTGTGCAAAGTACCTGTCTGAATTATTTATGTACGAAATTTTTTATTAGTGAATATACCTCAATTTGTATTTTTTTTCGAACAATTTGATTTTGTGCTTTGATCCAGTATAAGTGCAATGTATCTGCAGAGTATTGGAACAGGTTTGAGCATGACACTCGTTCTAGATAGTATACGTTTTGTCTGTTTTTTTGCTAATGTGGAAATACTTACGTCTCAAATTGATTTTTTTTATTTTCTCAGCCCTCAGTCACTGCTATCGGGCATGAACAAATTCTTGAATTCGCTGCTCATCACATTCCGACGTGATCCAACCAATTTCAGACCAAGAATTAACAAGCTGAATTCTGTCAAGGTGAGTGCACCGCTGGTGGCAGGTTTAGAGCTAATTTGTCTTGGAAATATTGGTTGGAGAGTTGTTCACGCTGAATCTGAAATTCTTAATTTCAGACAGGTTCATGTTTTCTGTTAGAGGAACCTAAACTTTTTTGTGAAGCAATATTTGTTTCGGCTTAATTTTCCTTCAGAAAAAGAGAGAAATTTGTGATGCATACTTGTATATTTAGCTAGGAATCTTAGCAAGCTGACTGATGTTCTGTCGGCCCTGATAGCAATTTGACGACTCCATCAGTCCTGTCGTCTGACTTCGTATGACGAGGAATTGTGGCTACACTGAAAATACCTAATTTAGTACAAAGAGACAGAAGAAAAACGAAAAATATGAAGTTGCTAGTGCTGCATTCAGCAATTCAGATGCTGTGCAACAATAAAAAGCAAGACAAATATCATATACGTAAAAAATCATTTCACCCTTGCATGTAGAACGACTCAGCAATAAAAGGCTGTTGTTTTTTGACATAAAATGTTCTCTTCTGTTATTTGCAAGCTTGTATTGATGATGTGTGCATCGTTAAACAAAGTTCAAGTCCTTAGCTGGCTGTTGAGTCCAATCACCGATCGAAACGGATTTGATGGGTGCACCATGTTGCCGGTGCTGATGATTTCCTGACGATTTACGACCAATAATTATATTTATTTAAGTTTTCTTATTCACCCGCTCATCATTAAATGCGTCACTTGGTCCGTTTTAAGTGCATGCAATTGGGTGAGCGAGGGTGAATAATAAACCAATGATAATGGTTACAAGTTCAAAGTAACTTTCACAAGTCGGTTACCAATGCTATAGCTCAATGAAAGGACTTTGTAGCAGAGAAAGCCTTATTTCACAATGCATTTTGGGTTGGCCAGGAGACTACTTCAACGTAATGCTACTGTGATGAAAGAACGTGGTCTCACGCAGGGCATTGACTTGTGAATCAGTAGTCAATCTGCTTCTTCGGATGTCAGTTGTTATTATGACTTTAAATGTGACTATCCCACAATGTTTGGTGCACAAGGTGCTATCTACGATTTGTGAAGTGATCTAGAGAGTCGAAACCCTGCGCACTTAAATGTGTGTACCCAGTTGTCATCTGTTCAACTTAGAGGTATTGTAATTATGAAAGTGTATTGCCGGATGTAGTGTGCCGATGCTGTAAATATCAGGCAATACATATTGATTATTATATGAAGCAGCCCACGTGACTAGTGATCTCTGCGGTCCCTGATATCTGTGTTTATAATTTTATGTGCGTTGCGTTCTTTCTTGTTCATCTGGTCAACGCCTTCATTTATTTTTTTTTGTAGGATGTTGAACAGAAACGCACTGGCAATTTCTTCTTCATGGATAATTCTGATTGATGTGCCTCTTGTTACTGTTGCGCTGTTCCAACTGGCTGCCAAAATTCCTTTCAAAGATCCCCAGCCGTGCCACTTCCTTTGCTACTATCAAATGGTTTTTGTACATCACGGATTTGAATGAGTAGAATATGAGAGTCTTACGCTACTTTCGATCGTCTTGTTTCTATGTTACTGTTATTGTTAGCACTTCATTTAACGGTTAACATAACAGGGGGGGGTCAAACCCTCCCCCCTCCCCTATTCTAAGTCTTTTACTGCGAAAAAACGGCAGAAGCTGTCACCGCAAATTTTTGCAAGTATAAGCAGAATTTACTTGCGCATCTTTTGGCGCAAATATGGTCATCGTACCTATAGTAGGAGGTGTCACGTGGCCCTTTTTTCACTGGGGGTAATGTCAATTTTTGTCATATTTTCGTTTTTTGGGCTCTTATTTCACGCCTGTTCAAATGTTTTCAACGATTTTGGGCTTAAATAATAGCTTTAACCCTATTCTGCCCGGGGGGGTAAAATTACCCCTTCCCCCACCGAAACTTTTTCTGATAGCAACGGAACGGTACAAGATGAAAGGCTGCGCTTTAGGGACTTTTAATACAATTATATAAGCAACGTTTTGGCCAAATTTGATGGTAATAGGTTATGTAGCTCCCGAGATATTGGTCTTTTGTCAAGGGGTGGTGTGTCAAAAAACTGGTCAAAATCGATGTTTTTAGTGATTTTT
>JAOBRC010602120.1:0-10935 GCA_027575255.1 Scolionema suvaense
CCTTTTATATGAAGAGAGGTTACCAAGAAACTGGTCAAGTGCCGATTGGACCTATGACGGCTGATAAGGTAGATCCTAGAGAAGTGACAAGACATGACATTACTTTGATTTTGTTGGAGAAAAGAATTCGTCATTGACCATCATATGTACTATATATGTGCATGTGTAAAATGTTCGAAATGCATGTATACCGGAAAAAGATAAAGAAAGTATTAAAAAGAGAGCTTAGATAGGTTTGACTACTATCATTTTTCAACTTTTAAATGTGTATCATTTTCACTCTATTAGAAGAACTCTTTAGCATGCGATGTAGACCGTACCGAGTAAATAAAAGATATTGTTCGTTTTTTGTAAGCAATGTCGTAACACTGCTCAGTCTGGCCTGGTTTTTTACCATTATTGACTCCAAATCATGTCATCTTTATTACTACAATTGTTTTGTCACGGTATTGCCAGCCAGATGAAAAGTACAAACACCCTGTGCCTTTGTTGTAATGTAGTATGTCCTTTAGCCACAAATGGCTTCTAAAAAAAACAGCTGTTAAGGATACTGAAAGTGTTTATTCGGTCAAAAAAATCAAAATCCTAATATGTGAATTTTAGGATGTTGACAAAATTACACTTTAAAGGAGAACTGATAGCACTGATACAAGTTGCTCTTAAATCTAAGAGAAGCATATCATGAAATACTTGCCAAGTGTCATTTGGCTCTAGCTACTTCGTTGTCGCAAAATCAGCCATTCAATGGTTCAAATTTTCGGTCGCGGTCATCACCATTTTGTTTCCCACAAACGGAGAAGGAAGTCTGGACTCTAGTCTGCTGCACAGAGCTGTGACGTTAAGGCAGCGCCTGCCAACATTCAAGATGGCTGTAGCTGGAGGAGATGTATGTGACAAGCAACTCAGAGTGCCAGATGTTTTGATTTAAATCAGATGTCAGATCGTTGCAAATTGATTGCTTTTGATGGAGATTTGATTACTCAAGTTTACCAAATGATTTTATGTGCCAGATGATGACCCGAGAGAGGAAGAGCTGGCCACAAGAAGATTTGCTTTTGAGAATACTTTGGTTGTCTGCTTTGGGGCCTGGTGCTGTGATACATAATTGTGAGTATACAGAATGTGTCTCCCGTCGATGAAAATGGGAAGTTTTTGTCACCAAGGTATTTTTTGCATATGGTGAACCCATATTAAGTTGTTCTCTTGCCTATAAAGTTGAAGCACGGCAGCCAGACAGCTCAGCTGGTGCCTACCTAGTGCGTGGAGTAATGCACATATGGGCAGAACCATAAAAAACCTCTGCTTCACAAACACATTGCCTGCTGCCTGGTATCTACCATATAATTTACGTGAACATTTTCGTGATCAGCTGCCTTTTCACTTTCAGCTTTCAACCCAAAGACAGTTAAACACATGATTAACATTGCTGGCATATGTCCAGTGTATCTAGTATTTTGCCTTAGGCCGCGTACGCACTGCAACTCAGAACATGACTAAACCGTGACTTACTACTGATAGCATTGTTATCAACACAATGCTGCTAACTGTTGTTAGTGTAGCCTAGTGCGAACACCACTTTTTGCTGAAAGTTTGTTGCGGCTTATCATGAGAATCTTCTTTTGTTTCAAGTCGGGTTTCAGTCTTGCCTTGGAGCAGGACTGAAACTCAACTTTCTTTGTTTCACTACTACCATAGTCACTTATCTTAATTAGTGAGTACGTAGCTCATTGTTCTAATATCAACCAATTAGGCTGTGGTTGGGTACCGAATAGGGCATTATATCAACTGCATCATTACTGTGTCAAACCAACACTAGTGCTAGTCAGAGAAGTTTCTGGAAAGGTTCGTAGTGCGAACAGTTTTCAGACCAATCTAAGTCACTTTTCGCAAATGGGTGTAGCCCATTACCGTTTGCGTTTTCTGACTTAGCAGATCCTTGCAACAGTGCGAACGCGGCCTTATTTTCATTTTCTGGCACACGCTACATTCTCATGTCTTATAGTTATATGTTGTATGAGTGGTTTAAATGGATGTGCACTTTCCAGAAGTCTTGTATACGTATTTAGTCTAGCTACAGTACTTGTGCTAGATGTTTTGGTAATGCAGAGCAGGCTGCACATTGGAATTAAGTGTCTTTTGTGGTTAGGGTTGCGGAGCTCAGGGTGTTATTTACAGTATAATGGGGTACAGTACTTTTATAGCTGAAATGTGAGTGGGTTAGGCTCTGCTCTTTCTTCAAATTTTTCTAATTATAAGCCCTGATCCCCCCTGATCAACTTCTCAGAAAGGTCTTGCTAAGGAGTATAGCTACAATTCAGTGCATGGAATTTTTTCGTGTCCTGTCATATATTCCCTGAAGTTCAATTTCGTATTGTTTATGCTAAATAAAAAAAGTTTAGCTAGTCAGCTACTCAAATTAACTTCAAGTCAGACCATTTTGAGTAGTGATCCAAATCCTGATTTACACTAAAGTGCTTTTTAAAATGCATAGATATACTCAGATAGTTTGACTGTGATCTTCTGAATGCACAAATCATTTGTATTGAAAGGTGGTTCGATGCACGATTATTCAAATCGGTTTAAATTTTTGGAGGGTTTTGAGCCAGTTGCTTTTGCAGCAACACTAACACAACGGAGAACTGTGCAGTTTTTACTCTAGTCATCATTGTGCTTAGATATACCCATCATGCAGTTACAAAGTGTAACCAAAGTTCGAGTTGAATGATTACATGTGCGTGGAAGTCTTTAAATCTATTAACAATAATAGACATATTTTAATCCATGGTATAGATTAACAGGAGTACTGTTGTGTTTTGGAAACAGCCTTTGGTGTTAAGAAGATAATCATGAGCAGTCACACTATTATGACATGAGATTTTCGTGGGTGAACTGAACTGTCCGCCAAGAGATAGTCTCCGATAGGTTTCAGAAAACTTTTTAGGTATTGAGAAATTGACAGGTCTCTTTCAATGCAACTCTTCTCAATGAATAAATAGCATTCTATGAAAATATTGCGTTGTAAAATGTATTCCAACCAAGTGGATTGCCGACTATATAAGGTTTAACCAGGATTTGAATTAATTGTAGAATAAAAAATCCAGAAATGCAAAGTTTAATTTGCTTTATCGTTGAAATGATTATAGCAGTTATATCCAAAAGATTTAATGCTTGGAATACTGATAGGTAGGCTGTCACATTGCACTAGTCAACTCAAAATGTTTTATTTCAAAACTTGTCTATCGGAGAGATTATCCTAAGCACGTCGAGCCAAAGATCTTCACGCACTTGTGACTTCACGTTCAATGAATTTTTGTTTTATTTTTCTTTTTTGGGGCAGGGGGCAGGCAGCAGTTTTGTTTTTTCTACATACTGTAAATGACACCCATTGAGTGTTTGAGTCGAAGAAGAGTATGGGATGAATGGAATTTTATGTGCTGTCATTTCATGGATGGAGATCAAATAACGGCTTACTGTCATTTATATGAACTGCAAGTGGACCTTCGACTTCATAAGAGTTTGGTAGGTAGTATGATCTCACTGTAAACAACTCTCCAATACATAAAACACTAGATCTGAAAGACTTTTAGCCCTGAAAGTGTACGCATGTTACACCAAAAGCGTGTCAGGTTTTCTTATCATTGGTTGGCTGCTGTCAAAAACTGCTGTCCTGCAGTTAGTAAACGTAATTTTTCAAATTTTGGTGACAGAATTTTTGCGAAGTTTTGCTCTTGCTCCATGATCCATGCAGAGCCGACTAGAATGCATTCCATGAAAATGGGTTGACTTAATTTTGCGTAGGTTTACAGTTTCTCACTCGAAACACAGGGAACTATTGACTTCTTGACTGTTTTTCAAATTGTTCTACTGGCTCATAGTAATCTAATATCAGCTTCTAGTAACTTGTTGGTCACACGAATATCTGCGTACAGGAGAGTGTGAACGATTTCATGAATTGAATACTGGACAACTGTGCTGGTTTCTAGTGACTGATCAAAAGTCTGTAAGAAATGGGACTCAGGCATAAAGCAAATACAATGCTGTCTGTGTATTAAAAAAGACTTGTTGTTTTGGTTTCGTGGGGGGCTTGTTTTAGCCTAGAAAATGCATTAGGCCAAGTTTTATGTCCAGAGCTCGTTTAGTTCTGTCTAGCTATTGGTAAAGCATCTGCCAATAAGATCCCAGGTTTAAGCAAGAATTTTAGCATATCGGCAACAGTCCATGAGCGAGAACAAGAAACATAAGTTGCATAAATTTGTCTGCCTTGAAAACTGAACGTATGTATGATTTAGCTAAAGTAACTAGCTAGCTACGCTTGCTCACAAACTGCAGGCTTGTTGTATAGTCACTGCCACAGGAAACAGTGATTTTATAATATGTAGAAATAAAAATGTTAAGCTGAAGTTATTAAAAGAACGCACTTATGATCTCCTCAGTTCTTTCATGCACATGTTACGTTCCAATCTTTCCCTCAAAGATAATGTATCAAAGTTGCTCAAATTAAATAAAAACCTACAGCATATCTACCTGGGGAAGTGTCTTGTGAAGGTCCTTAATTTGGTTTGAGGAAGACGCTTAAATTAATAAAGAATACAACACAACAAGATAAACATTATTTTGCTTCACTTAGCCAACGTACTGACATAGATAAGGTATAGATGACAGGCATACCTACATCCCTTTCGGGTGCGAACAGTGTGCTTTCCAAGGTTGAAGTTCTTTCCTACGATCATTTTGATCAGTAAAACAAGCTAGTCCAACAACCTTGTTGCTCAGATGCAGTCTTGCTTGGGTAGCTTCTTTCTTTCTATCCAAGCACTTGCTCCGTGATGCTGTTTGTCAACAGAAACAGATTCATCAAAAACTCTCCCGACTAGCTTCATGGGTACAGCAATCCAGAGATACTAATCGGAGAGCTGAATTGTGTTTCAAACACTACTGGTCTTCCGAATTAAGATGGTCTGCAATTTCAGCCTACTTCTGCCTGCCGCCATGTTTACAAATTTTCATCGTTTCGATGGTCTTGATTACTCAGTTTTATATACAGATCTTTTGTAGTCGCGTTTCTGGTCAATGGAGGAAAGGTAAGGCGTGAATGGACCAATCAGCATGCTCCATTCTGAAGTGCTGCCCCTACATCACAGCACGTATCGCTGATCCCCGGTTGATGATGGGAAATAAAACAAGATGGTGATGACCGTACGTGTGGTTCAACAGTGATTTTCTTAAGGTTATCGCGGTCAGTGGGAAAAAATATTGCTGTTTTTAGGATCAGGCTAACCCCCTCTTTGATTTTGACGCAGCTTGTATATATAGGTGCCATTTGTTCTCCTTGAACAAAAAGTGCATAGTTCTGTTCCAAAAGATGACGCTGTTCACTCACGATTCCCTTTCATAGATCTGCTGTTGTGCGTCTTATTATGTTTTCATACTATTCCATGACCAAGCAGGGATTCATCCAAGCAGTTTCATTGTCTACCGTTGTTGGCATAAGATTGAGTTTTTCCAAACCATTTCAATGATCTTCTCCATGAGTATTTGCGTGGGATGTGAGATAAGGGCCTGAATTAAATTTGAAATCAAGTTTTCAAATTTTACACCAGGGTTGTTTGGCAGCATTTGAGAGTTCTTGGCTAAGATTGTGGAGCGTTTGCACTTTGACACCTTAGTATATGCCAGATAAGCTGGAAATGATACATCTACCTTTCATCATGTTCCAAATAAACAGTAAGTCTGGCCTCGTCAATTTAGGAGCACGCTAGCCCGCGTGCACCTATCGTGCACCTAGACATAAGTAAGGAGCCCGAAAAATCGGGTACCTTAGCATTATTTTTACTTCTAAGTGAGAAAAATGGCATATCTGTCAGGCCTGCTAGTACTCTCTTCCAGAACATATCAATAATTCATCTCATGATTTATCAGGTATACTAGGCTGTGTGATCACGATCGATCGAACAATAAAATGTGACCTTGTCTACGATACCATCGATTAGAAGAATGTTTTCGATGCCCTTTGACCTACAGTTCAGTCTCCGCTTGTTTTTCGAACGAGTGAGACGTGTGGCGAGTTCTTGAATAAGATTAGAATAAGATGCATCGTTTGGTACTCAGTTGATCTCGCAATGCGCAGCGGATGAATATTAGACTCGCTTGGTATTTACTGGTGCATCCTTCGTAGAGATGAATATACATGATGTTCACTGAGTAAACGTCTTCATAATGAATACTAATCAATTTGACAAATTACTAAACAACTTCTAGTATTGATCTGCACAATCACGCAAATGTCTATGCCCTATAAAGCATCCCCACAAGCGATAGATAAGTAAGGTCCACCTTGATTTTCGACATGCGTTTAAAGGTGTAAACCATGGTAGCAAGCTTGGCTATGGTCATAGAACACTTCAGCAACTTTGTGAACACCCTCGGATGCCTGCTTTGGGGTTCCAGGACATAAAGCGTCCCCCTATCGCGGAGTGAATATCCGTTGGTGGGGATGGTGCGCGACATACACGTAACCCTAATCTAGGAGCACGTATTATCGGGTAGGTAGTAAAATAAACCATCGAGGCCTGTAATTTTTTCGTTACAGGTAGTGGTTGTTGGCTTCTTATTACAAGCCAATTAGGGATCGGTTTTATATGCAAGGATTAATTGGCTTGTATTAATGAAGTATGAGTCATGATGAAACAAAATTTGAATGTGTTATTGACTGAATTATAAAGCACTTTCTTTGAGAATGTTAACAGTTGTGCAAATGTTTAAGGCCTTGCACGTACAGAGATAAGAATCTTGACAATACCCCAATTAGCTCTTTGTTTCAAGAAGAATGGAGCTTGCGCTAGTCAGATTTCGCTCTGTGCGCTCGACTTTTGCTCATTATCAGTTTTTCGCAATCTTTCCTGACTAACTTCAAAGGATGGCTATGTGTTGCCCTTGAGTAGTACTAGACGCCGACTAGCGATGATAAAATGTTCTAGTTGGAAATAGTAATGATTTTCATCTAAATTTTCCCACGAAGTATGACTAGCTCAGATTATCGCTGACTAGCCAAAGTCCGAGACTTGTGCGCGCAGGTCTTAAGTTATGGTTCTGCAAACTTTCGGTCAAGGATTGAGTTTCAAAACTCAGTTTCAAGATTGAGTTTTTTTCACTACCGTATATCGGTAGTCAGTTAGTGCTTGGATAAATCCCTGCCAAGCCGTGATCACATTCTGAATGAGTGGTGATTTCACTCTCAATATGATCACTGCCACAAACCAATATGGGTGAAGTTTGTGATGGCTCTTTTTGGACACCCGCTTTAGCGGAAGAGTCCTATAAAATGAGGTCTGTCCGTCCTTCCGTCCTTCAGTCCTTCACCAACGCATTTTACCAGATAAACGCTCAATGAATTTTTCTGAAATTTGGTGTGAAGACGACAATCCATAATTCACGAAAAATGATGGAGCCGGAATTTTGAAAAAAAAATTTTGTTCGGCTTGCAGGTGGCAATTTATGCCCAAAAATGGCCATTTTCAGGGTTTTTAAAGAATGTTTCAAACCCTGATCATTACTTTTTTGTGGTTTTGGTGTGAAACCACAGGGCAATAGTAGTTATGCTGTGAATCAAGTGTCATAGCTGGGAAAACTCTCGTGCAACTTGCAGGTGGCAATCTATACATGTCCAAAGCAGGCGTATTTCATGGTTTTTTCACCCGATTCTTGTCATTTTTGGTGTGAATATTTGGTGAAACTCTATCCATGTTTTGAACCACATGCCATGTCTCTCGTTTGGCTCTGGTGGCAATTTACATCCAAAAATGGCTTTTTGTCGTGGTTTTTACATCCAATGATGTCAAAAACTGTTCATCCGATTCTTGTCAATGTTAGGGCAACTGTACATGTGTTTTGAATGATACGTCATGTCTCCTGTGACTATCTGGTTTGGCATGCGGGTGGCAATTTAGGCCCAAAAATGGTGGTTTTCAGTGTTTTATGTCATGAACGGTTCATCCGTTTTTAGTCATTTTTGGTGTGATTCATAGGGGCCTCTCTGTGGATGTTATTAACCATGTGCCGTGTCTGAGGATAATTTCGTTAGGCCTGTGGGTGGTAATTTACTTCAGAAAATGGCTATTTTCAGGGTTTTTTTCCAAATGTGTAGGTATATGTTTTGACACATGCTTTATATCTTGGGAATATGTTGTGCTTCAGCGTGTGGGTGGCAATTTATGTAAATACTGGCTGTTTAAGAGTTTTTTCATAATGTTTCAAGAGTACTTCATTATGTTTTTTGATTTGTCGTGCTAATCTCATGGCTTACATGTTATTCTCTTCTTTGATCTGACATGGAGATTTTCAATTTAGTTTGCGGGAATCCACTTAGTATGCAGGGCATATTCTAGAAGGGCAGGGCATGCGTTTGATTTTCAGAAGAAGGGCAGCTTTTCTCATGTTTTTCAAAAGATGAGCGTGTCGTGCCTGTCGTGTTCGATAGTCGAGAGCGACATGGGGTTAAAATAAGCCCTGGTATGTGACTTGTTGTTGTGCGAAACGATTCGGCTGTTATCTGAATGGCATGTTCGGGGTGGACTTTCTCAGCTGACTGATGAAATTTTGTACAGTAACATACGCTGTGTATTTTAAGCTATAATTTCTCTGGACATGAGCTTGAAATATCACAACTGTCGTATATGAAAAGATGAGAAATTGGTCTGCAAAGTAGTGTCTCAAAATTTTCAGTTTGTCTCTTGTTCAGATGTTACATGCTGTTAAAGTTAACTTGCATGACTTGGTCAATGCAAATGAAAAGCTATTGTTATAATGTATCATATTTTGAGAACGACACTAGATATTAAAAAATTGAGGCACGGTTCTGGGTTTCCCGAAGTGGGGAGGGGGCATGGTTGGGCGCCCCCATGATCCCCAAAATTTTCTGCCCTCCCCCATCTAATGGCCTCCCCTCCGGGTGCCCCCCATGTTTGAGAAGTTAACAGATATTCTCAGCAGTTTTTGTATGTTTATTGAAAACAATCCTTTAAATTTGCATAAATTATCATGCTTCTCTCTGTTTCATTTGCATTTGTAGCACATTTACACTAAATCAGTACTTTTTTTAGCAAGAATAGTGCAGGTTTCTTTTGTTTCGTGCGCGTCGTGTTATTTTCTATGGTCCGACAAGGCGCCCCCATCAAAAGTGCTCTACTCCCTCCCTTGAAGTGGGCAGCGGTCCCCATATGTTAATGGTCTACGGGAAACCCTGCGGTTTTGTGGTCCCATTTATACTGAGCCCGATGAAATAGAAATCCTATGTTAGGAATCAATTTAGTGGGAATAAAATAATCTCATAGGCCCTGCTGCACAGAGATAAAAATTCTGACTGCATTTGCAATTTCTCTGTGCCAACTCTTTCACATCTTGGCAAAGGATATCTGTTTGAGGAGAAATCCAAGTGTGGGTACAGAACTGACTGAAGATGTTCGTTAGTAATTACTACCTACTGAAGGCAAGGGTTCACTGTTTTGACTGTCTCCCCATTCAAAAGGGAAGGCATGAGTGCCACACACCATCATGTAGGAGTCTGTACTTCTAATTATGTATTGACCTCTTTGTCGAGTCTTGGTTTGCTGTTGAAGTTTGGTTGTCATAAAATCCGTCTTTGAAGTTTATTTTGTGAAGTGGATGCAAGCTTAATGCAAAAACCTAGTTCCCCCATTTTTCATTGTATTTTCCATGACATTACTGTGATCAATGATATATTCAGCTGATAACACACTTTTCTGGAAAAACCTTGGGTTCATTTTCTATTTTCTTTCATAGTGAGGTGACTCTCTCCTTTGGGAAGAAGTGCACTCCTCCATCTATGGCTTTCTTCCTGACTTCTGACTGATTTCCATCTGATGCTATCAAATGCTATATTTTGCTTTGTTTACAAAAATCATGCACTCCAGTATAGGATATAATCTGTAACATGTAAGACGTTGTCTCAGTATTCTGTATTATTTTTGTTGTTTTGTGACTCATGCAGAACTGTCAGTGTGCTTATGAGCTTGATCATGTGATGTTTTTCCTCTTCTCTTGTAAAATGTTTGTCAATCATCTGTCTATGATTTGTTACAAGGAATATGGAAAATTCACCATTTTAGCAGCTGGTATTGGGTGATCATGTCATCACTAGTTGACACATCTATTGTAACAGTCAATGTTGGTGGCCGAAGCTTTACTACAACCAAACAGACATTATGTAAAGACCCTGAATCATACTTTTCTCGGATGTGGAGTGATGCATGGAAAGATTCATCTGATAGAGAATCAAGTGCTATCTTCCTTGATCGGGACCCTGACAGCTTTAGTTTGATTTTAGATTTCCTGAGGTACGATCATATACACATACCTGAAGATGCCAATCTCTTGGCTAAGCTGAGAGTTGATGCTGATTTCTATAACTTAGCTGCTGTGGCTGAGTTTCTAAAGTCAGAAATCGCAAGAGCTTCGCAAGTCGTCTATTTCTCTGGCCGTGTTCTGCCACCTTCACAGACATGTCTGAGATACAAAACACTCTGCAAGTATCTACTGAAAGTCTGGCCCTTGGAAAGGTTGCTTGAATTTATTGACAAGGAACTTGAGAATGGTTGTGGCAAAAAGGAAGCTCCCATCGTGTTGGAGGATAAGAATGTATTTTTGTTTCTGCAGTGTGTATCAGCTCTTCCTCTGCAAGGTCTTGAACACGCCAGTTTTCGTGATTTTCCTCTGGCTGAAACTGTTCTTATTGTATCACAGATGTATGCATAAAAGACATGTAGTGTCTTACTTCATTTTTGAAGTTGCTGGGTCTGATGCAGACGCTCACTTATCAATAAGTAATGAAAGGTTTTCAATTTTTTATGATCACAAGAACTTTGTGTAAATTTAAGTGTTATGCTTATTAATTTTTAATGCTAAATATTTTTGTGGCTA
>JAOBRC010602231.1:0-10935 GCA_027575255.1 Scolionema suvaense
GCTGTTAGTCAGATTTGAATAAGATAAAGTTATTCTAGTTTGAATATCTTTGAGGAATTTTATTCATATTCTAGTGCAACGGCGGCCTATGTACTTATTGATGTTTTGGAGTGGATGGTGAGTGGAATCAAGAGAGAAAGGCCAATATAGAGTGCTCTACAGCACTGGACTCATGACTCTTTTGTGAATGTGAATACTGAGGAACGAAATTGCAGGTACACTTAATCCAAATTTTCAATCAGCCTCCTCCAAAAAAGCGATTTTATTTTCCAAGATACTGCTAACTTATATAAGACAGTCATTTAATCAATTTATTTCATGATTAGATATTCTTGTTTAAATGCACAGCAAGTAACGAACAGTGCAATGCACAGTTTATAGCGGACGAAACGGACTCTTGAATGTTACACATATCCAATGACGACTAGTGCTCTGAACTTCTCATCAGGCCACCCTTATGCATCTCATTCAAAAATAGAACTTTACATTTTGCATTTTTACAGCAAAAAGCTTTCAACTTGACTCTCTTTCTAGGGATGTGGGCAGTATCCGCCCCCCCCCCTATCACATTTTTTGCGGCTGCTGCTAAACCGGTGAGCGAAATGCTATGAAACTTGGTGAGTTTTTATAGAATTTATCTAGGAATAATTTGGTCAAAAAATTTTCCCTCATATACCACTGTCACCCAGAGCGGGTGTGTCGAAAATGCGATATGTGACGTTATCAAAAAGGCATTTTCGCCAAATAAGCTGATGACGTAACCCTAAAAACAATAGATTTCTATGGGTGACCTTCACAAATGATGACGTCATCATTTTCACCTGCAGTATTTGGGACCAAACTTTATGCCATTGTGTTCCTCGCATATGGTTCTACTTACATACCAAGCTTCATACCTATAGCTTACTGTAAACAAAAGTTATCGAGGGGTGGAAATCGACACCCCCCCCCAGTTCTGAGGAACCCAAAAAAGCCCTGTAGGGATAGGGTTAAAATTAACATTGCACCTCCGTGATGAATTCTGAAAAGCAAGCACATTTATCATTTCCTGGTATTTGTTATAGGTTTCTCAATTGCTGGTACCCTGAATGATGCTGATTTAGCACTTCCACCTCCCGATTTCTGTTCTTCTGCTGGAAGTGGAAATAATCCTCATCCTACGTGTTGCAACATGTTCATCACTTGCCCGGATGCGCACACTCACTTCTGTCCACTGAATCAAAACTTCGAGCCGGACGAATATGAGGTATGTGTCTGGAATACACAATACAGCTGCGAAGAAGAAAACGTTGGTAAGTTTAAGTTTCTGATACGATATTTATTTGTGAAGCTGTCTAGACATCCAATGTTTATCAAATTATACTTATAAGGCCCTTGCTGACACGATACTACAACATCGTGTAATAGTTTTCTTTGTTATACACAATTGTTTCGTTCTTTTCTATTTGGTAATACATTTAATTTTAGCGAATTTCTGCCAAGACAAGGACGATGGCTTGTATAATTATCCTGGCGATTGCACGAAGTTCATCAGCTGCTCAGGAAAGTTGACGCATCCAATGGATTGCCCAATTTACTATCAAGATCAAAAGTTGCATTTCAAATATGTGTTTGACGCGGCCAATAACATGCACACAGGATATTGCGAGTATCCTGTTAGTGCAGGATGTACTCCGTGATGAAAAAAGCTGCGACACTTGCTTGATATGTACTTCAAGCTGTAGTTAAAGTTATATAGACTTCGTAACTGTATTAAGCCTATCTGAAGTGCAAAGAGGGGTAGTAGTCTTCCACTACTGGACATTCGGGATAAAAACAACTTTAAAGCCAACTTGCGAAATATGAGCCGATTTATTTGCCCATGATAAAATGTGACACTCTATCACAGTAAGGCAGCGGTGTGAAATATTAGTACCTACATTTATTTTGTTTTCTAGTTTCAAGTGAACTCTCGACTTAGCTTCAACTTTGTAGTTACTATAAAATGGAGGCATCATAGAGGAAGAAATTCTAAAAGATACACGCTTTTTTCTTTACAAGCAACAGAGCTATAAGCACCATGAACATCAATTTCGTCGAATATCTAAGCACCTACTAAGCACTACCCCAGCCTCAGGTTCACTTATTCTCTCTACTAATTTCTTTTCTCTCAATTAAGTCTTTTGTAACAAACAGTTCTTGATTTACTCCAAGCGCAATAATTTCGCTGCTTTCTGTAGAGTGTACTCAGCGCAAAAGTCCGACTTTGAGCCTTGCTTTAACCAATCGGGGGCTTAATCGAGTCATTACTGTATTAGGGGTCCTCCGCTTAGGCTTCTCCAAAAACAAAATAAACCAGAAACAATGAAACGTAGCAACTTGTTTTTTTTCAAGCTTGAAGTTATAAGTATCAAGGTCGACATATACCTAACCAAGGTTCAAATTCATGTTTATGTTACTACACTGAGTTTGGTAGCCGTAGCTGCCATCAATCCAGGAGTATTAGGGGGAATGGAACTGACGCCTCTCCCCAAACATACAAAGACGAACAGGATAACATAGGAAATATGGTTAGACGAACTGCTCGCGAGGATTTGTTTGCGAGAGAATTTTATGCGAAACCAGAAAGCTATAGATGTAAAGGGGCATTTATTTTTAGAGGCAATAAATCACAACGTCAATCGTACAAGGTTCTATAAATCACAGCGTGGCAAAATTTGAGTTTTAATCAACTCTCCGTTCTTTGAAGTGTGTTCTATCAACGATCACGTTTTTTGAATGTTTAAATTGTAGAAACAGCTTTACCGCAATGCTTCAATTAAACGCCCTGGGCGTTTATTAAAATTTTGTACCTTTTAAAGGGGTGTCTATTCGAGGGACGCGTTTAAAAGAAGGGGCGTCTATTACATTTTGTGAAATTCTTCTTTTATTCTTTTATATAAACTTCATATATCAATGAAATATACACTAGATTACATGTCAATACCATCGTAAACATAATCTTTTTCATGTTTCCATATACTTACAAGAAATAAAAGCCCCAAAACTGAAGTAATAATACAGTGGTGGTAGTATTTTTACAGGTGTTAGTTTGTACATCTCAAATAAACGCCCCTCTAGATGGGGCGTCTACTCGAGGGGGTGTTTAATAGAGGGGGAAGTTTCTGCCGGAAAAGAGGAGCGTTTATTCGAGGGAGCGTTTAAAAGAAGAGGGCTATTAATCGAAGCATTACGGTAATTACATTTTGAACATACATAAAAGTCCATAAAAGTCAATTTTGCCAGGACAATAAGATTCTAACGCCAAATGATAGTCTTACAATCACTGTGATAATATCTTTGCCAAGATGATTTCAGCGAAGATTCTTGGCGACAATTGGGAGCATTTTATGTATCTTTGTAGTGATGATATGTATGATGCATTGATATGACGTTTTTTTGCTTGTTTTTATGACTATTTAAGGCCTCGTAAAACGTTGCCAGATAATTGTACTTGCTTGGTGATGCATTTGAATGCTTTGCAACTCTTCGGTGGAGAGGATAGAAACAAGAACGAAGTCAAATTAGACTGTATGTGACTTAATTTTTTGAATCGTGTTTGTATGTAGTGGTTTGTTCTCATGGTTGCTTGTTGCGTGGCTTGATCTTTTGCTGAACATTTCTAAGCGTGTACACAGAATCTGGCATGTACATTATATATTCGCTCTAAGAAAGTGGCTTTTTTGCTCATTGAACAGATGTCTGGTTCAAATTTTTAAAATTTGTAGATAAACTGATTTTGGTGAAAATGTTTGGCTATGATGGCAGAATCGAGTTAGGACATGGCCATTGGTGTTTAACGGCATCCCATTTCATGGAAGAGGCGTTAAGTGCCAATTTGTTATCTTCGAACCTTCAAATAGTGCAAAGACTTACACAACATAGTTGGACTTATGCCAGTAATCATTCTGTCATTGGGGTACTTACTTCATTGTTCTATTTATTGATTCCTGTAATATATATTTAGAAAGAACATTGTGCCAGCATTAACAAAGTGATGCCAGATTCTGTCAAAGTAAAACTACGCAAAAGAAAAGCCCATGCCATCTCTTGGAGCATGTCTTTCTGCTGTCAGACCATATTTTGATACTCTGGTGAATCTGAGAACTACTGTGTCCAGTTTCCCGATTGC
This sequence comes from Scolionema suvaense, assembly GCA_027575255.1. NCBI lineage: Eukaryota > Metazoa > Cnidaria > Hydrozoa > Limnomedusae > Olindiidae > Scolionema > Scolionema suvaense. Next base: position 4,151 of record JAOBRC010602231.1, read on the forward strand.
ATGATATATATAATTCAAACAATAAATATGTAGACATGGGAAATCATCCATTGCTGGGAGCTAGCAAAGCACCAGCGGCCTGCCACATCATCAATATCATGCGATGAAGGAGATTCCTCTCATCTTCTTTTGGTTGAATATCTTTAATCTTTAAAGAAAAAACAGGTGATGGGAGAAAATAGGAGCAAACCAAGTTTTGTTAATTCATGTGGTTCCGCAAAGCAATCTAGGCGAGGGGAAAAAATAAACACACTACAAACACACGATGCATCATCTGGAGAGTAATGCCTCAATCCCAAATCGCCAGAAGAAAACGAAAGAAGAGACAAGAACAGTCAATGCAGTACAAAAGGATAAAACATTGATCCACGAAGAAAATATCAAGACTCTATCCTTATGGACCTCCTCCGAAGATACCTCTCATGCATAATCATAAACTGTATTATATACCTTTTCTTCATTTCTTCTCTGAAAAATACTTCAGAGAAGTCATAATACCACCTACAAACAGTTATGCCGAAGCAAAGATGCAAATATCTGTTGATTCTAACTATAAAGACGTTATTCGTTGTCTCTGAATTTTATATTCTATGGCGGTGTAATATCTAACAGAACGGAGGATGTTTTGGGAAGCCGACGATAATGGATTGTTTAAAGCTTTGAAATATTCGAACTTGATGTCCTTGAGCAGGTTTGCGAATTCTCCTGTTTTCGGAAAGCCCTGGCAGAGATCAGCAAATTCAAGACTAACTAAATAACATCAACATACATCTTAACCCTATTTTCACTGAGGGGAGGGGGTAAAATTACCCTCCCTGGCAAGCTATTTGCGATATTTCCGTAACGGGAACAGTTTAAGAGCTGAAACTTGGTGACTTGGTTAATATAATTATATAGGCTACAAGATGAAGCAAGAACCATTTGGAAACTTGCCAGTCTTGCCAGTTTTTAGGGACATTTTGGCTGGTACCTGGACCAATTTTTACCCCAATTTTGACTTCGCATTGCAAAATGCAAAAAACGCTCTGAAGATGTCAAATACTGAGTGAATAGCCTATGCTAATAGAAAGTAATCATTATTTGGAGAAATTTAAATCAATTTTGAAGAAAAAATCTTTAGTGGTTCAGATTTCATGGTCCTGTAAAATTTTGGTCAATTTTTTCTACATTTTGCGTACATAGGTGAAAAGTTTTGCTGAAGTTAGCAAAATTTAAACTTTTTAGCAAACTCTTAGGCCATTTTCTAAAACTACACATGTTTCTTCTCCTTTGTGCCAAATTTGACGGTTTCACCATGCTCTGTTCAGATTAGGGTAGGCTGTTAGGTTTACCCTCTCCACCCCCCCCCCACCCCCCGGCCCTCAGCTACGAAACTACTGTCCAAGGGCCCCGTGCAAATATGGTTCAAAAAGATCTCCATGCTGGAAATACAATTTGCGATGATGAATGTATGGTCAAGTCCTCTAGCAAGAACTTGTAAGGAAAGTTAAAAATCAAACACAAGCAAAGTTTAACTTTACATACAACCTGGTTGCGAAGCTGTGGCAGGCAGGAACTTAACACATGGATTTTTCTGCAATTTCTTGCATACAAGATGCTGGAAATGTTAATTTGGAAAGAATCTTCCCTCAGTTTTTTATTCATTGCACTCTAGCAGCACCTGCAAACCCAATGAGTAGTAAATTGGAGCAAAGGCTTAAGAGCTGAATATAATTTTATAGGCTAAAAGATGCTGTAAGGATTATTTTGAAATTTTCTGATCTTATCAGTTTTTCGGGGACATTCTCGAAGATACCTGGACCCATTTTTACTCAAAGTCTGACCAAAAGTTTGTGAAAAACTGTGAAGATGGCAAAAATAACTTGAGAAGCCTATAATAGCAAGTACATATTCATTATTATCATTATTAGTAATGTAAAACAAATTTGAAAAAAAGCTTCGGTGGTTCAGATTTTACGGTCCTTTGAAATTGTTTTGAGGTTTTGCCCACCTAGTCGAACATTCCTGCTGACGTTAGCAAAGTTTGGACTTTTTAGCGGACTCTAGTGCCATTTTCTGAAACTAGACATATTGCTTCACCTTTGGGCCAGATTTCACGCTTTGACCATGCTTTGTTCAGCATTTAGGGTGGGGGGAGGAGGGGAGGTAATTTTGATGATCTCAGTTTTTTGGGACATTTTGCAGCTACATAGACTAATTTTTACCCAAATTTGACTTTCCGTTGCTAAAAACGCTCTGAACGTGGCAGAAACTGCTTGGATACCCTAGCCTAGTAGAAAGTCATCATATAGTGAAATTCAGAACAAATTTGAAGAAAAACGCATTCGAAGTTCATATCTTGTCGTCAGGTGAAATTTTCGGCTAATTTTTTAAAGTTTGATGTACGTAACAGGAACTTTTCGCTAATGTCAAGAAAAGTGGAAATCTTTAGCAGACTCAAAGGCCATTTTCTTCAACTACACATGTCCACAGTGAAGAAAATTTCTCCATGGTCCCAGTGGTGCAAGTAAGGTTGATTGGGACTGTAAAAAAGTTTAAAAGTCTACAAGAATATCGTTCCGGACTACAGTGGAATCGACTACTTCATAGCCTTTTCTTCAAGTGATGGCTGCAACGAGAAAATTTTTTTCAATCTTTTTCATGACATGGACATGGTTGCATAGATCAGTCCCATGTCAATGAGGTCAGCAAGTAACCCTCTTGACAACTGTCTACAGAAGCATCTAGTCTGCGTGAAAGATCACAACAACTCATGTATAAAGATATTCTTCGTAACAGTGACTCATTCAGTCGAAAGCATTTTACATCAACAAGTCCTGTTACGCACCGTCCTCTTCCTTGTAAACTAGTTGTCGTGAACAAAGTGTTTTTGAAGAACCGTTGTTGGAATCAGTTATTGATCTAAATTCAGATGGATTTTGTGTGTACTGAGCACATCATCTGCCTAAAAATTTTGTCATTAAACTTACTGAAAAGGCTCTTCGCCGACGGGAGAAACCTATAGAATACTTTGCAAAGATAATGGAACAAAACAACCATGCACTGTACAGCGGTGAGGTGTATGCTGTTCCACCTGGAGCAACAGTCACGTATTCGGGTTTTCCTTGCCAAGGAAGACTATTTACATAACCTGCCAGGATCTCCTGCTGCGAAGACTTACATAGTTAATCACATCTCGTCATTACAATAATATTAAAGTATCCTCGATGCAAAGTTATTCGCCAAATGGAAGTTGATTTGAGTTAAATTAAGTATTCCATCGTACTGTAAATCGTATTCAGTATAACGGTGAGCATTTATCCACAGGCATATTGCTCCATGTGACAAGGGCAAGATCACGCCACTTGCTTTCATCAAATATGATCTGACAAAGCTAGGAACGCTACTGCAAGGAGGGTTGTAGTTATTGTTGAAGCAGAACCTAGCTCTGCACCGCAGGCGCATCGATGATGGTCATAAGTGCAGTCATGACTTCCGTGCATGGCCCCCAATAGGAAAAAGCTGGTGCTACAGAGGCAGGTCGCAATCCAGTCTGTATTCAGGCTCGACATCTGCCATCAACCTCTACTACACACGCCACAGCCTTCCAAGTAGGTAACAGCTGTCAGACAGGATGACCAAGCGTATGTAAGTCTCATAACTACAATTCTGGCAGCCCAAGCGGCTGGTTTCCCGTTATCGATTTAGACGCTATATCCAGGGTAGAAGCACTGCGTTTACCATACTAAGAAGAACCGTAACCCCAACTTCAGAATCAAGCCATCCTCTTCTCACCGCTTTCCAGCAGGTCTAGACGACAGAGCCATGGCTCCGAGGTGTGGTTTCACTAAGTACGGTCACGGTTACGATTCAGTTTGTTATCTGCAGGGAGCGAGCTCCCCTTGAGTCCGGTTCTGGCTTTTCATCTCGGCAGGATTATGCAGTAGAAATATCAGGTTTCAATCTTACCCAAACTTCGACTGTCATGCTGTCGCTATCCGAGCCTACCAGCACCATGAGGACGGCTTCAATCTTTGGAACTGCTTTGAAGTCTCAAAAAACTGGTTCAGATGGCCGGTGACACCCTTTGTCGTAGATAGCCGATGACTCGTCTTTGAACGGCAGGCGCTAAGAAATGCCAGGGCGCACCATTTTACTGAGAGAAAAATTCGTTACTGAGCCTCCGTATGTGTGGATGGCGGGATAACCCACTTCCCCACACTACATAGAGACTCAGCACTCAGGACACACCGTGTGGGGGTTTCTTCTGTTGTGTGAAACACAGGAATACAAGAGCGATGAATGTTAAAGTATCCTTTTAATGACTTGTAACGAAGAAACACAATTGTGGAATGAGTAAGCAAACCTAGTATGTTGCATGCAAGTTTCAAAACTGCGTCTAGCCCCTGGCGCTGCCGACTGTATGCGGAAGCACCCCATGAATATACACGTCAAGTGAATGGGCTTAACAGATAAATGACGACAATATTTGTCACGTTCGTACTGAAGTACGCTTTCAAAAATACAAAAATAGATCACAAGATCAGAGTGGCAATGCTTGCACTAAGTTCATAAATACGGATGAAGATTTTGAATACAACCAGCCTCGTTCAAACCATCGAAGCGCAAATTAATCGGTATCACTTGAATAATGATAATGACGGAAAACGTAGCATTCGGTTGGAATTTGACCCTAACCTTCCGACATTTCCTCTTGCTAATAACAACGTGATTGATGAAGATGAGACACCACTTTCCCCTCTTATTTTTTGTATGAAAGAAGACAATGCTTCTGTTAAGAAATCGTTTCACTATATTACTCGAGTTGAAAGGAATAGCAGAAACAACAAGATGAAGCTGCAAGCAACATAAAAACTGCGCATTAATGGATTATTAACTTTGCTCGGCATTAGAAAAGAAACCCTTAACTGATGATAAATAATATCGTATTTTGATACTCTGCTTCTCATAATCATGTACTTCAAAAGTCTGCAGAGGAAGCACGGAACCTAAAAAGTGAAGTGAATAAACCCCCAAACCATACCAAATTGATCAAAATTTTTGCAAGCGATAACGCTACGTTAACTTAATACTGGAATTAAGAACAGTTTTACTACATATTCAATGAAACATTCGCAGAAACTGTTAGCATTAAAATTTATATCAATAGCGCCGCTTGCTTTGTTTCTGACGAAACCTTACGTGCATTTTCGTTATTTGCAGCCCAGAGGTATTCCTATTAGTGTTAACAAAATCACACAAGAAAACAAACATAAATCGCTATAGACTGTAGACTCAATATCAATTGAAGAGAGCTTGCTTGAAAAGATTTTAACTCCAAAAATTGAAGCTCTAAAACCATACTAAAGCTATCCTTTTCTCAGTCCAACATCTGCTAAAACTTCCTTTGTAAACAATACGCTAGCGTTATCTAAACTCTCCTGAGCTATCAAAATGCTGAGGTTCGTTGCAGATTCTTGTCCTCGAGGTGATCAAAACAAGCTCCCAGATTCAGGTTTTTAGATCTACAGTACTCTTGCATAATCTGAGTAGCCAATTGGCGTCTTTCGTCGATAAATAATTATCGCCATCAATCAACAGGAATCAAGTAATAAATAACCCTCGTTTTATTTTCCCTAATTAGCGGCAGTCTCAAGTACTGAGCTACGCTAGCTAGACTAGAGCCTGCGCCATCACTTCTTCGATGTGGATTGTTCAGAGATGTCTTTGGCAAGGGCTTTGAGATATCGAAGCTGAATCATTTAAACCTTCGTTGTTTCATCAGGCGGGTTATTTTTTTATTGACACGAATCAGTCCAGCTTTGCGAGAAAGCGGTCGCAGCAAGAAGCTTGAATGGTCTGCCATTATGGATGCTTTTTTATTTGCAATGTCAGCAATATTACGCTCGCATGGGAATAATTATGTCTAATGCGCGACGTCATGAAACACATCAAGTTGCTGTTGTGAGCCGACTCTGACGGAAGTCTGTCTGCGAGCAGGCTATAACAATGTGCGCATAATCAAGAATCACTTGATTTTAACTGAACATGGCGGCTATAGCCGGTGTGCATAAAAAAAGCATTATAGACATACCGAGAATAGCAAATCTCTCGTCATCCTTAGACAATGCATTTTCATTATCTCAAGCAAGGTATCAGGGCTACTTATGACTGCACAGAAATCTCGAAGACCAATGATTGTTTCAAATAAAACAATCAATTGTTAACTTCCCAGTATTGTAACGCTTCAGAGAAAACTCGGTGAATCCAAAGCGTTACTCCCTAATAATGCACTCGTATGACTAACAAGATATCCAAACACAAGAAGGAGTCCAAAAACCTGCATGTGCAGGCTAATTAAGACGGAGGAATATTTGGAGCATTCTCTGCTTGCAATGATTTATCTGACCATTGTCAGGTGGAGATACTTTCCTGTTGCTTCGTAAACGGCTGTTCAAGCAATATCAGACGTATTTTTCAACTGCTTGCCATTTTGACGGTCAAGTACATATTCCCATACGGGATTCAATCTATATCAATGCATGTCTCTTCTGAACTGAATATCAAAGAATCGAGCCAGTTTTTGCGTAGGTCTTGAAAGGCAATTGCACCTCCACAAGCACCAACTGACTTGACCCAGTGGGCACGTCAACGTTATTTCAAACGTTGAAATAACGTTCAGCGGCAACGTTAAAATAACGTTGAAAATTGGTTCAGATGGAAATAAGCCTGACGTCCGCTGACGTTATTTCAACGTTGAAATAACCTAATTTCAACCTTCTTAGGTTAGGTCCTGAACGTTATTT
>JAOBRC010602342.1:0-10935 GCA_027575255.1 Scolionema suvaense
CTGGATTTGTGCTGGGGGTTGGAAAACATGGTGAGGGTGAAGTTTTGTGGGTGGGGTTGGCAAAATCCATTTTAACAAAACTTTGATAGTAGTGATAGCAAGTCAAATAGATAGATCTACTATACTAGACTTTTTTGCTTTATACCTATCACTACTTGTTCATGTTGATGTTCTTTGGTTTATGTTACGTTGCTGATCTTTATGGCTGCAAACCTTGTATTTAAAGAAGAACTTCTAAAGTGAATGGCGCTAGCACAAATTTGATCTATAAGTGGGGGTCGCATCTGAAACATGTAGGTGGGGCTTGATAACTGCAGGTGGGGGTAACATTTTCTAGGTGGGGGTTCAGACCCCCTAGGAACATATGGTTGTTCTCAGAATAAAAAACATAGAAAAGTTAATGATAAGCCCTACTCTGCATAGCATTTGTACATACACTGGCTGCGCACTGGGGAAATTCAAACTACCTCCCGCTCCCACCCTACCTCCAGAAGTTAAACTACAATGACTGGCTATAAACCTAAATTTTGGCATAGGCAAAGCTGCTAATAAGCAGTTTTCACAGATTACTCATGTGACCTGTAAGATCAGCTTCATTTCTGCTAACTGCAGCATTTCCTAAAAGTCAGCAAAACTGACCAAACTTTGGCTGATGTTTTGTTGCACGGATAGCACCCACCAATCATAATATGAATGCTCACTAATTTGAAAGCTCTTTACTATCATTTTTTAGCAAACTTTGATTGGTAGTTCTGCTTTGAAGAGCTAACTGCTAGCAGAGTATTCATGCATTTGTGCCATTTTAATTAGCAATTGGAAATTTCATGTTTTCCTTCAACAGTTGATGCGGAAAGCTTGATAATTACTTAACAGCAGCTTTGGTCCAAAGCCATTTGGTTTAAATGTGAATTCCTTGAGTATTCCTATGAAGACAGACATTATAAACATTACTACGCTTTTCTGTAAATTATGTTCTTACTACAAACACCTCAATAACTCTGCACTGTGCCATTGGTGCAGAACATATTTGTTTTAAAACAGTATTCATATTGAATTTATACGGTCGCTCCATACAGCAATGTTTTGATAAATCGCTCCCTTCTTTTAAACATTCAGCTTGAACAAAGGCCCTCTCCCCCCCTTTTCAGAAGATTTTTCAATAAACACTCTCCTTGAATAGATGCCCCCTGTAGAGTGGCTTTTGTTAGAGGTACACTAATAAACACATCTAAAACTAATGTTATCACACATTATTATAACAATTATATGGTTTTTATTTTGAATAAGAATATGGAAATATGGAAAAGATGATGTAGACGATGATATTGACATGTAATGTAGTGTAAATTTTTCATTCACGTATAAGTGTTTTACTTACAAAAAGAAGAATTTCACAGAAATGTATGTTATGTAAATACGTAAATGTACTAAATGTGCCTCTTTTAAACGCCCCTTGAATAGACACCCCCTGAACAGTCCAAATTTTAATAAACGCCCCGGGCGTTTAATTGAAACACTGCAGTATTTATTCGAATGATGGTAGTCCAACCATATTTGTACAGCTAGCTGTTACTAGTGAAAATGTGGAAGTCATGTTCAAAAGCTGATAATTTGGAGTCAGTGAAGGTAAAGGTAGAAAGTGTGGCTAGAATTGTAAATGGACCATTGCAACTTATTAGGGTTTGTTTGAAGCTGAGCCTTTTCCCAAGACGTTTCTGAAGGTATTCGAGCCTCATTGTATTCAAAAGAAAGACAAGCAAAGAAGACAAAAGCACTTTCTTGCAAGACATACTCAGGCTTAGTCGTGTTTAGACCAAGACATCCATTTGACAGAGAAAAAGAATGTCCAGTACGCTCTGCTGCTGATGTATTTAACCCTATTTGCACTGGAATTTGGTGGCTCCTCAGGACTGGGGGGAGGAGGCACATTGTGAAACTTTAAACTTCGCATGGTAATAGGTATACATGTAAGGAACAAAATGGTATCAAGTTTGGTCCCAAAAATAGCAGGTGGCAATGATGACATCATCATTCGTTCCGCCACAAATAGAAATCTATTGTTTTCGTGTGTAATGAATGGGTCCTTATGATGTCAGGAGAGGTCACTGATACTTGCAGTAGACACAGAACCTTCCTAAAAGCAATGGTTCAACCATTTATGCAAATTTAAGCTGCCAAATCTCCACTCTGGGGGAGAAAATAGCCCTTTTAATGACATCACACACCAAATTTTCACCCAATCACATTGAAAAAAACACCTGTCACAGACGACAGGTGCCATGTTAGAAACTTTTTTTGCACTAAAATGACCGTAGAAAAACTCTATGAAAACTCCCCCGCTTTTGTACCATTCAGTTTAGTAGTTTAGATGTGGCGTTTTGAAATGTAGGGTTAAAATAATTTTTAGGTAATTTTTGTAAGTTGTACACTTTCTTTGGGCGTACCCGTTCACACATTTTGTGACTTACTATAATGCCTCTCACACTCCATCAACCCACCGGCATATCAAGAAAATAGAACGAACCAGTTCTACATTTGGCTTAGCCTGACAGTATTTGTTCTGGTGCAGATACGATCAGAAAATGTAAATGGTTTGCAATAATATCACTATCCTCATGCCTCCTCCTTGATGGCAATCATGCTTGGGCTCCCGAGTCGATGGTGAGAAAAACACTGGCAAAGAAAAGATTGATACGGAGAATAGCAATGAGGAAACGTTTTTCATTGCATAAAGAAGAGCTTAGAGTGGTGCATCATGTGTATCGCAAAAAAAATTTCTAATTGCTATGCTAGTGATCAGAATTCAATTTTAAAGCAATATACCAGTCTAAAATCATTTTCAACATGATAATAGAGCCTTCAAAAACGTGACCGAAGCTTTTTATTTCATGAAAAAAGCTGTTATAGTTGCAGAGATATCTGCTTTCAAAGTCAAGGAGAAATTTGACTTGCAACCATTTTCGTTCTGAACGCTAATTATTCATGACGCATGGTCACACCAAGTGCAATTATCCCATCTTAATTGCCCAATTGCTCTTAATTGCAATCATTAGTAAATCTCAACTTTGTTCTATCTGAAACAGAGGTGGAATATGTTGCTTTTAAGGTTTATACAAAACCTTCAGATGTTGAGTTGCTAAGGAAAGCCACTAACCTTAGAAACGGTCTTAGATGACGTCATTGATGAGCTGAATTGAGAAGCACAGGAATAGGGAATAATATCAAACTTTGAAGCAACATTGAAGAAGAACCACTTAAGCTTTTTTTATTCAAATAAAAACCAGTATTCATGGTTTCGCAAGATCTATCAGCCGGAAGAATATCATTTTAGACTGGTATATTGCTTTAATTCTAAATTTGCAGAGAATATTTCAGAAGGGCAGGGCAGGCATTGATTTTTATGAAAAGGACAGGCTCTTGCGTTGATCCACAAAAGACAAGGCCTTCATTCGATAGTGTAGCCTAAAGGAAGGCCTGAATTGACAGCAGAATCGAGGATGGGATGGCACTTTGGCTCCCTGGTTACATTGCGCAGTCAAGACTTACTGTGTTGTTTACTTTCAATCTATGAATCAGTAACATCATTAATGTCACAAATGCAAGATGCTACTTGAGAACGCATGATTTTGTTCTCATTTTCCAATTTTTATTGGATTCAACAAAAGGAAATATTTTAAAATCTGCTTACTTTAATAACCATTTGAAATTCATTGCCTAAAAAGTACAGACATTTCCAGAACTTCTTTCAGCCAAAAGAAGGCTGGGGAAGTAGGCTGGTTTCAGAGTGGGTTTTATTAGAGAACGACATTAAAAAGATGAAAGCCAGATTTTGAAGCAACGAAAAAAGTAACAGATCAGCCATCGCTCTCTCCCAGTTGTTCAAGAGAGTGAGTGCATCAAGCTACTATCACTTTATCCAGGTCAGGGTAACAGTTAAAGGCAGATGACCAACCCAGCCCACCAATATGCACTTAAACAATGCATGAGAGACATGACGCCCGCAATGACAGTTACATTATCAGATAATGTTTTCTAGCTCTTTCTAACTTCACATGATAGGTGCGATATTCGCTCTCTTCATACTTCCTAGGAGGGTGAGAAGAATCGCTAGAGTGATAACTCTTCTCTAGTTTTAAAGCTCGAAGAGTATGCCTTCCACATAAATAGAGTATTTATGTAGGTAATACACTTTGTTTCTCCAGAATTATTATCCATGCTCCGGTGGCGCGAACATTAAGCATTCACGGAGACTGTATTGAAATCAGTCAGTATCTGCTACATTGCAATGAGATAAGCACTTACCTTTAAAAGATCAGTTGTCCGCGAACCTACAAAAAAAATGTCATAAGCTTAACTTTAACAATCAAATGCTCTGCAACACCCAATTCTAGCACATAATTCAAAATACCAACAATATTCTCATAATACGTAATCTATATAATATTGCAATGACAAGTCACAACATCTCATCTACTTCTGATACTCGCATTTCATACCCCTTCTTCAGACATTCCCTTATCAAAAAAATGTTAGCTTAAAGCCTTAATACAGTTTTTGTTTCAGGCTAAACGTTTATATACTGTGAAAGAAAAGAACGTACTTCGTTAGCTGGAACACCTTATCAATATCAAAACAGCTCAGTGTAGATTTTATATACTTTATAAGTGAATCAGAGTTCCTTTGGATAATCTGACGATAGTAAGAAGATGATTTGATCAATGCATTTCCATGGGTCTTTCAAGCAGAAGCAATTCATATACCTGAGAGAATCACTTTATGAAAGAGTGTTGCATCTGTAGAGGCAGCATCTTTAAACTCTGGATACGAGCAAGATCTAAACACAAACAAAACCACCATTGTTAAATATCTACCAAATAATATACAGCAATATGGTTACACGTGATGCAGGCTTCTAGAATGCTGCAAACTACATCTGATCACCCAACAAAGTATTTCAAAAAGCAAAGCCCCTTTATGTCACAAATATGCACCTTATGAGAGTACAGTGCATTGCCTTTTTTGTGAACTGTGGTTGGCTTCACTCACTTCAGAAAGAGCTGCATAAAAATCCTCAACACCATGCAAGTTTACACAAACGTTATTCACTTTATTGTGAGATACAAAGATTGCATCAAATAAAGCACACACTATAAATGAACTGATTTGTAAACATCATACCAGATAGACTAGCAAGGAGTCGCTTATTTCCTTCACATCACACATGGGCATATGAGACAAAGATAAGACAGAAGGGACTGTCAGCTACCATCTTGATTTTTCATGATATCCTAGGAGTCTGTTAGTAAAAATTGCTATTTCCTGATTAGTAACACATTAACTTAAATTAGTAACACATTAACTTAAATTGGTAACACATTAACTTTATATTCACAAATGGATCTTCTACATAATCTGCCCTGGCAATAAAATGAAAGAGACAATTGTCCATGTCAATTCAATATTGAGTATTTTGGCACTGAAATTGAGATAATTTGAGTTGTACCTCAGAGATAATGCGTAGGTAATTAATTACCTCAATCTAATACCTCCAAAAGTACGTGAGCTTTTGATGAAAACTAAACATTATTTTTTTTATTATTATTATGTTTTGTTGTGCTCTATCACCAGTTTAAATTTCACTTTTGACCAAACGATTTCTTTACCAGTGTTATTCTAGTTTTTTTCATTTCATCTGTGGGTACCAAGATCAGAAACTTTTGAGCCAAGAGAAAAGGAAAATCGAGTAAGTCTATTCACCTGAAGGAGTTCAGCTGTTGCATCATTGATGCATCAATGAGACCTTTCCTCTGACAGTGCACAAGGAATAAGGAGAATGAATTGAACCTACAATCAGAAGAAATTGCAACACAGGTACATGCATTAAGGCTATTTTAAACATCTAAAAGTACATACACCAATGATGTACTGATTAGCTGCCAGGCATACATTGGGGGATTGCATAGAATTAAAACTGGAGGGAAGAGGGGAATGTACATAGTTAATTTACTTGGAACTTAACGTCAATGTTTGCTTCATATCAAGCTTGTAAAATACATAACACACATACATTCTGTGACATGTACCTGTCAACAGGTACTGTTTAATAGTATATTTTCAGATTTCGTCCTTGAATAATAAATATCATTTATGCAATGCATGACATGCATCAATATACTTACAGATCATAAAATGTGATCACCAATGCTAACAAGTATCTGTTGAGGTTCTAACTTATGGGAAAAAGGAAACAAATAGGGGGAGGGTGCAGTCTACCCAGAGAGGGATTACATTTTTTTGAAGGAGGTGGGAGAGATTCAAAATCTCTGCACACTTAAGGCCACCTTAAATTGAAGTTAGGGTTTGTGTCTGGGCACGCATCTATAAAAATATTCCACATCTGCATTATTTACTCCGATTTTGGTGCACGCTATGAACAATCGTCAGAGTCACGGTCGCTGTGTGCGTTCGTAGCAATCAACAATCTGAATGATTAATGACTTCCCATATATTGATGTACATATCTATGAAATTAATTCATACCATTATCTCTGCCTGTATGTACAAATACTTTAATGGGATTTTTTTAATGCGGATTTCCTGATTCATCGATCCCCTCGATGCCCTGTGAAGCGCATTTGAATACCCCACGCGTAAATATTCCAAACGAAACCATGAGCCTTGATGCCCTGCTTGGAGATTTCATAACGGGGTTGGCACTGCGTGATGGTTATTGTCAAAGTGAGATATGGATTGCAATGAGAAGTGTGACAGGCCTTCAAATAGCCGTCGGTCCATCGGTCAATGACCGATAAATTTAGGCAATGACCGACAATAGACTACCTTCCGTCGGTCATAATGAACGAGGAAATTTTGAAGTCAAACTTTGCCAAATTCTTTGCTTTCAACCTGGCAAACTGACAGGATCAAACTGCATGAGGCATTACGTCATTAAGGTCCGTTGATTTTTTAGTTAAGTAATTAACTCTGCACAGAGAAAGCAGTCCTGATTCCTTTGGTACATCTGACTGGAAAACTTGATGACTGACAGAGGGAGCGAAACCGTCCGTCATATGACCGGCATTGCCAAAAAACTTATTTGAAGACCTTTAAAGTTAATGTATGTGAATTGCTTCATTGCGATCAAATGTGGGCTCATTTACCTGTTAAGTGCTATTCATTTCCGATTTTCTGGCCTGTAACCACGAATGTTAAAGCGAGAGACACTCAACTGCATTAACTTGCTGAAACATAGTGCAACCCCCCATTCTTAATAAGGGGGCATGGAGTTTTGGAAAAATGTCAAAGTGGGGAGATAAGGAATTTTCGTAAAATGGGGCGGGGAAAATTTTTAAAAGGAGGGGATGGCAAAACGGAGGGATGATTTACTAAGGGGGGATGGGACCCCTCTGGATGAATAAATTGCCTCCCGCATCTAGTTATAAATTTACGATAAATCGCAAAGCGCATCTTATCTTAGACGAGCAGATGCAAACCAGAAGTTCAATTTAAGTTGGACTAAGCATTGGATTCACAAAATCCAATGACATAGTGAAACAAAAAAGCCCAATCCTGCTACATATGAAGTTACTAAACTACGCAATCAGCATACTCAAGGTGGTCCAGCAGGAAAAATCAATTTTTAATTTATGAGTGAAACAAAAAGCCCTCAAAATCTTGAGAAAACAGTCCTTTACAGAATTTCAATATCCCATAGGTAATACACAAGGCAAATTTGACCATCAAGGTTAGTTCACCATATTGTTCTGCAAAAAATAACCGTTGATTTTAGCTTTATCTGAATGGTTCCAGAGATGTAGCGTATCAAAATCTTTGTTCCCTTTTATCTCAAATATAAATTTCAAAAGGCCATTGTCTGGAGACGAAGACAGATAAAGCTAAAAGCTTTCCTAAATATTTACCTTGACATTCCCTGACTATTCTGCCAGAATCACATCTGCCATGATATCAGTCAATTAGCCAAAAGTTTCAGTTTTCACAAGCATACTTTTTCCTTCATTCCTTTCTTTGTTCTTTTGTGTTGTTCCCATATTCGCATTATTCTTTTCCGGAAACTTTGAACAGAAATATCTCCACAACGGCAGAAGCTTTTTCACTTCTGTAAAAGCCATTTTTCTCATTTACTTTAGCTCGTTTTGTTGAGCTAAGGTACCAAAACATGATTTTTCATGCTGTACCACCTTACTTTAAAACTGATTCTAACTGAACTCTCTGTGTGCCTTGGTCTTATTTGAGCATTTCATAGGATTGTGTCCCAAATTCGACCTCACCTAATTGTGCTTTCTTCATCGTATATAATGAAAACCAACACCTGTCCGAAGGCAAGGACCGATTTCTCTGCAAATGACACCCATGGTGCACAGCATTATATGTTATACCGGACCCCAACAAACCACATTGCACAATGCAAGACAGGAAATTTTCAGACATTTTTATCATCAAATCTAACATAACAGTCGTCTGCATTTGCATTCCAATATGCTTAAATAAATGTGCAGATGAAAATTCAGCTATCTATCTCCGCACTATAAAGATAGGTTAAAGGAACGCAATGACTACTTCATCAGCTGATTGCATAACATACCAAGTACCGGTAGAATGGTAATCACTATGTTCTATTTTTTTGTATGATATTTCCCAACAACTTCACATTATAGTTGGAGGCATTTGATAGTATGCTGTGCAACTAAAATATCAGCACCAAAACATTTCTGGACTCTTTTATCCAACAACTGTCACTGACACTGTGAGAAACCTCTACCCAGCACTCAAGCTAGTTGTTCTCAAAATTACTGCTACTGCACAACATCTACCTATAATTAAATATGCACTCATAACACTTAATAAAATACAAACAAAATGTACCAATGAATATTAAACTGCCCTTGTTCTCTACGCGGTGGAACAATACCATTATGAGCTGCAGTTAGTAATGAACAGAAGCCAAACTGACATTGGCCCTGCGCACACAGATCTTTGACTTGCGCAAAATGGAGACAGTCACAGCTAGTCACATTTTGTGCGAACATTGAGAAAAAAATCATGACCGTTTGCAACCAGGAGATTCAAGAATTGCTATTTGGAGAATAGTGCTGCTCAAGGGCAAAACAAAGGCATCCTCTGAAGTTAGCCTGAAAAGGTGGTCAGAATTGCTAACGAAAATCACCTTCATAGAACCAAATCACAGCATTCTTCTTGAAACAGAGGGCTGGTCTGCATATTGCCTCCAGTCTACTATATAGCACAGATTCGTATCTCAGTGCACTCAGGGCCATACATACGGAACTTTGGAATAGCATACCTTCTGAATTTCGAATGTCTGGAAACATTATACCTAGGACCAGGTCATGCACTTCCAATAAATACCAAAAATGTTAAGACACTGCGTTCCTTTAGTAAATCCCATTCAGAGAAATGTAGTAAATGGTATACGAAATTTAAGGCATATTATGGTTTTAAGATGGTACCAGAGGAAGGATTCACTTTGTTTTCATGACTTTTTTCTCTCTTGTAAGAAATACCATCATGGCTTAAGAACACTAGCTTTCACAGAATGTTTTATAGCTGTCCCAGATCAAACCAGCAGATATTTTCTTCCGAAGGTGGACATTAAAACAAAAGAAAAGCAATGAAGACAGTAAAAAAAACAACAGCAACAAAAGAAATACACACAATTTTGGAACTAGCCACATGCAGACTTTTCCCGTCTGACATAACATGGCTTTCACAATGCTTTTTACTTGTATTTGTTCAGAAAGAGTTAAGTCACAAAGGCACAAGGATTTTTCAATAATCATGGGGGCAAATGGCTACAAGATGTTGCCACTAGTGAATGTGACTAAACGATGAACTTGATTTGGAAGTCAGAGTGCTTAGCATCCGAGGGTAGACTCCCTCCCAGAGTCAGCTATGAAGCACATTTCTGCCCTTTTCAGGAGTGTATTTTCTGTATTTTTCAACTTTATGAAGGAATGTATTTTTGCATTTTCCAACTTTTTGAAGGTTAGTGGGAGTCCATGGACTGTGGTGCCCGTGCAGACAAAACTTCATCAGTGCAAAACCCACACAACAATTTCGACCCTTCCTTGTGTATACTTTGAGCGATGTAACGGCAAGTGAGGGCAGGTCAAGCAATACCGGCCTAGTACCACTAGTAATGTTCCGCAGGAGTGCATAAGTTCTTGAACTTCTCATCAACAGAGCAGATAAGACGACACAAAGCACTCTGAAAAAGACTCATAAAAGAGAACATAGCTCTCGTCAGAATCTTTCGGTTCCCCCTCTGTGTAGATGACAGCCTTGCCATTACATTAGAGAAGATTTGTCACGGTCCTTAACATAAGCCGTGTAGTGGCCCCTCGCATGGTTCCAGAATGCACAATGTAGCCAACCAGATGAAATGATTTTGTGTGTAGGAGACATCAGGCTGCAGTCAATTAATCTTCTGTTCATCGTCAATTCTGATCATCGAAAAGTTTATGTGCGCGCGGTAATTATTAATTAATAATTACTTGGCCCCAAAGTAATACTGTATCGAAGGCAAGGTTTTCCATCGGACTTATAGCTTGTCTGTCTTGTTCACTTATTGACTCGGCGGGGAATGCAAGTATTCTGAGCTGGGGATACGCCAGGCGAACGTCTTCACCTACTGATGAACCCCAAACATTAGTGGGCTCCTCTAGGATGCCTCTAGTGGCCATCTCCACCGGCGGAAATTTTCGCAACAGAGTATGCATTCCACTACTCAACATTGCTCTGCAGTCTGTCTGAGAAAATCAAACAATCTTTTACTTGTGGGTACGTCTTAAACAATATCAGTTTTGCACATGCGTCACTATACACACAACATCTGAACGGAGTCTCATTCTCGTCTTACCGATCAAACATCACAACATATGATCTAGTGATTGGCGCAGT
>JAOBRC010602453.1:0-10934 GCA_027575255.1 Scolionema suvaense
TAAAGGCAAGATGGTAGCTACTGAACTTTGAGGCTTGATATCTCCAAAACTACTCAAGCTTTTGCCATGAAATAAAACTAAATGTCACGTTTTGGTGTGCTCTAGCTAGTTAGGTACCCACTGCCGAAATTTCATTTTTTACGTTACTCTTCCTTTAAATAATCGTCAGATGTGCAGATTAAAGTTCGTGTGGTGTTACTTAGAGTACTGCCAATGATATTTCTGCTTTCTTCTTGCTGTTAGGCAATGTTTGGGCCAATATACGTACATTTTGTTTTTTTCTCCAGGTGTTGCGTGGATTGAAGTATCTCCGAGAAAAACATAACATTATTCACAGAGGTTTGTGCTGTTGTAGTTATAAGAACACGATTAACAAAGTTCCAAGCTTTCAACGTTTCAGAAAGTTTATTGACACGCACTTCCTAGATTCAATAATTTTTGTATGTTATATTTTGCTTGCGTACATCTCAACGAGATGTTTAATTAGGAGCTTTTTGTTAGTCAAATTTATTATTCGCCATATTCAACATCAGAATAGCAAGAGATCATGACATTCTCTTAAAATGCACTAGGCCTTTCGGAATTTATTCCATCATCAGGTGCTAAAAAGTGACATATACAAAATGTGTGGTTCTATATATATGCTAACATAAAAATTCTAAAAATCTACTGAGTAAAATCAGCTTACACAAATGAGTTTTCAAACAAAAATTATACAATGGACAAAAATGCAATTAAAAGACTATGTTACACCATATCTGAATAAAATCAATTTCTCAGAGTCTAATTGATCATTAAGGTCAGGTTAGAATAGAGCTATGTAGGAGGCCTCAAGATTCTTCCTCTTTCTGCTATGTTTTGGTGCTGTGCAGAGAATTGACCAATCAAATTTATGTCCAGTGTGTTCAATTAGGTGCATGCCAGGCTCTGTCTTATTTTTGGGATTTTCATGTTCTCTCCATCTGACCGATACATTTCGCTCTGTCTCTCCTACATGCATTTTGCCACATGAGGTAGTATTTTCTCAGATCGATTTGATATCTGACAGATATCATCTCTGCTTTGAATGTTCCAGGTAGTTTTCATGACATGTTTATTTATAAGCTTAACTTCGATATGCTTTCATTATATTTTTATTCCTTTTGTTCTAGTAGGAAGTTATGATATAAACTCGGTCTTTCTATCCTCCCACTCATCTGCTTTTCGCATTTTGTTCATCAGCATGACTTACTTTTTGCATTTTTACTTTTTGCAGATGTGAAACCGTCGAATATCTTGTTGAACTCGCGTGGCGAGGTTCGCCTTTGTGACTTTGGTGTCAGTGGACAACTGATTGACTCGATGGCAAATTCATTTGTTGGAACTAGGTCGTACATGTCTGTAAGTTGACACTTTTATATTTCTGTTAACATTTGTGTCACTTTATGGTTCAAAATCGGTGACGTCAGGTTATTTTTTGTTCCTTTACTTGCTTGTATCTCTTTATCGGACTATCCTTCCATCACTAACGCTAACGCCCGTATCACTACTTGATGGATTTTTCTGGGATTTCGCTTGATGGTCAAGATCAAGAGTCGAAACAAATGGATGGAGCGAGAATTTCGAAAAAAAAATGGACAATGTGTCATACCTGGGAAAACTCTAGTTTGACTTGCAGGTGGCAATCAACACTCAAAAAAGGCTATTTTTAGAGTACTTTGGATTATCTCAAGACCCCTTCATCGTTTTTTTTTGTAAAATTTTTGGTGTAAATGTTAGGGCCAGTATTACTAAAATGTAATGGGCCACTAAACATATCTGGGGAAACTCTCGTTAGGCTTGAAGCACTTTTCTTCAGTTTTTTTCCTTTTTTGTTTTGAATCTTCGGAGCAACTCTGTGTATGACCCATGTGCCTCATCTGAGGCAACTCTATGTATATTATGACCCATGTGCCTCATCTGAGGGAAATTGTTTTTGGCTGGCAACCATGTGTATATTATGACCCATGTGCCTCATCTGAGGGAAATTGTTTTTGGCTGGCAACCATGTGTGTATTATGACCCATGTGCCTCATATGAGGGAAATTGTTTTTGGCTGGCAACCATGTGTATATTATGACCCATGTGCCTCATCTGAGGGAAAATTGTTTTTGACTGGCAAGTTGGGCCCAAAATTGGCTATGTTATGGGGATTGGTATGCGCAACCGTGTGTATATTATGAACCGTGTACCATGTCTGAACAGAATCTCGTTAGGCTTGCGGGTGGCTAGTTAGGTCCGAAAGTAACTGTTTTCATGTAATTCTAAATAGGTCAAAATGGTTTAGGGCTCTGGAATGGCTCATTGGTAGCGCAGTCGCCTTGTGCACACAAGGTCGAGGGTTCGAATCCCACCGTCTGCAACTGGTAAGCGCGAAATCCCTACAGGTTAAGACGGGTAGGGGCTCAGTAAAACCTAGCACTGAGTGATAGAGAGGCCAGTGGTGTAACTTAACACTAGCCCGATAGCCCGGGGCTAGTGAATTTTGAGGAGGGCTAGTGAAATTTATTTACTGCTAGCCCGAATGGGCAACTGGAAATATCGGAGACACCATATGACTCTTAGGCATATGAAAGGGAGCAGAAACCACAAACACATTTTTTTTCATTACATACTTGTCATGTAGCTATTGGGAACAGATGCTCTCCTATACGCATGGTCATAATTTTTTGGTGACTTGGTAATTTCTCTTCTAGTCAACGGAGGAAATGTTTAACATCAAAATTGTGTACTAGAAATTTGAACTCTTGACTCTTGACAAGCATTTTAATCAACAAAACTTGATTGTTATAAATTCATTTACCAGAAAATAAATGATTGTGCTTTTCTTCTATCTTTCTTTTTATGCCTCCATCTTCATAATAACTTAGACAATATTAATAATTTCCTTTGGGCACAAACCTTTATTTTACATATATATTTATCATAGCGAGAAGGTGTAAAGATGATAAAACATTTTTCAAACAAACAGTCCGGTCTTTCGCTCTACCACGACTGTTTGTTACTATCTGCAACTTTTGTTTTTTACATTTTAATACGACAATTTGGGGCAAAAATGATGTTGGTTCAGACAAAAATTGACACTTGCGTATGTATTGGAACAGCTTGCCACCTAGAATAGGGTACGTGGTAGACACACACCTAGAGGGCTAGTGCAAAAAATCATAATAACGAGTTCAACTTACAGTCATATATT
This sequence comes from Scolionema suvaense, assembly GCA_027575255.1. Lineage (NCBI taxonomy): Eukaryota > Metazoa > Cnidaria > Hydrozoa > Limnomedusae > Olindiidae > Scolionema > Scolionema suvaense. Next base: position 3,215 of record JAOBRC010602453.1, read on the forward strand.
GCAGCAAATCCGAATACATGAAAAACGTCTGCGAACAACTTCAAACATAAATTTTTACTGATCGCCAACTCATTTTTGAATAAGATTTTCATAGAAATTGGTGTCAATAGAATCTTGTCTATTATTCATATAAAGGTGAACAAATTTGATGCTCAGCTACACGAGTGTGCAATTAATTCTGTCCTCACATCTATATACCTTGCTGTATCTCCTAATACAAGTCTTGTTTTGTTATGTTGATTTAGCCGGAACGACTTCAGGGCACCATTTACTCCGTTCGTTCTGATATCTGGAGTCTGGGTCTATCCTTGGTGGAACTGGCTCTTGGTAGGTACCCTATTCCATGTCTAACTGCGGAAGACTGCATCAAGATTCTCACCAATCCAAACGAGGGCAAAGTTGTTCTGCCGCCTGGAGCGAAAGCGCCGGGGGCTAATGCGAACGTGGAAACAAAGTCCATGGCTATTTTTGAACTTCTGGATTATATTGTCAATGAGGTACGTTTGGACGTGTTTTATTTTGCACAATATGCTCCGCAAACGTTTTTGTATTTCGTGACGCTAATTTTCTATGACATACCTGCGGACAAGGTTTGTGCTAAATGGAAGTCTATAGCATGATTTCTTAGCTGTACTCTTATGATTGGGCACTGTTGTTATCGAATGTTCGTTTTCGTTCCGCATTTTTTGTAGGTGCCTCCAAGCCTGTTCTTTTCCGTTCCATGTTTTGTAGGAGCCTCATCAAGACTTGTTCTTTTTTGTTCCATGTTTTGTAGGAGCCTCCAAAGCTTCCGAGTCAGTTCTTCACAGATGAATTCTGCGATTTTGTGAATAAATGGTTCGTATATTTCTCAATCTTCCTTGCTTGTGCTCTGCGTCTACTCCATACTTGGATAATCTACCGCTTGATTGAGCACGATTGCTGACGCAGCAATATTTATGATATCATATTAAAGAAGGAAATGAGGTATGACGTTTCAGTGATGCGAATGCAGAAAAGGAGAATCGTTGTGGGTGCTCATTGCTGGCGCTTTTGTTCCCTGAGGCAACGTGTACACTTTGAAATTTTTGTACTGTATTTTGGACATGTGTACATACTTCCAGTAGTTCTCAGTACATCTGGGTTCTGTTTGTTTGTTTGTTTTTTTGTTTGTTTGTTTGTTTGTTTGTTTGTCATGCCAGCAATTAGGAGGCAAATAGAAACACTGCTATCTGCATGATGGATGCTGTCTCGCTGATCAAGTTCAGCTACATGGTTGGCCTCGTCATATAGTGACAGGTTATGTTTTGTGACTAACGATGCCATATCAATCGCCTCTCGACAGAAGTGTTTTCTGTTGTTTGTGGTTTGGTAGGTTATTTTTTCGACTCTCACTTTAGCGGAAGAGTCGTGTAAAATCAGCTCCGTCTGGCCGTCCGTCTCCAACGCTTTTTTTCCCGGAACTGCTCAATAGATTTTTCTGAATTTTGACAAGGAGGTCAAAATTAATAATAGAAACAGAGTTATGTGTTTTCAGAAACGTCTTGTTGTTTGGATTACAAGTGGCAATTTTTTTTTCTTAAAATGGCCATTTTTGTTGTTTTTTTTTCAAGTTATTTCAAGATCGGGTCATTCGTTTTCCTAATTTTACCTGTGAAATTCAGAGCAATAGAAGATATGCTATGGACTATCTGTCATATCTGAGTTTCGTAATTATATCAAGAACTCTTCATTGTTATAGGGTCAACTGCATGCATGTTATGAACCATGCGCCATGTCTGAGGAAAATCTCGTGTGTCTTGCAAGTAGCAATTGACGTCCAAGCTTGGCTATTTTTAGGGCTTTTTTCCAAATCTGACGAAACCGGTTCATATCATTGTTGAGATGAGTGTTAGGGGCAACACTGCACTATGAGAAGAAAATCCCTTTTAGCTTGTTGGTGGCAAGTTACGTCAGAAGTATAACCACTTACAGTTGGCATTTTCAGCGATTTTTTTCCCTACGTATCAAACAATGGTTCATTCACTTTTTGGTGTTAATCTGTGGAGTAACATATGCTTTTTATGATCCATGTGTCACATCTAGGGAACATCTTGATTGGCTTGTAGATTGCGGTTCCTGTCTGTAGGGGCTATTGTCAGGTTTCTTCCAACATGTTTTGAAGAAAAAGGACACTTTATCAGTTTTTTGTCATTATATTTCTTTTTTTTTTAACGCAAAGATCCTCAGTTATGTTTTTGGTAGTCCACTTAGACTTGTTGTTTTAGTTTTTCTTTTTGTTTCTGCTTATCTTTTGTTTTGCTGCCAGACAGACCTTGATTTGATTGGTACCTTAAGGGAAGAAATTTTCGCAGGAAGAAAATTTCGCGGATTTCGCGGTTTTCGGGGTCAAATCCACGAAATTAATTTCCTTTTTTACCTCCAAAAATGCTCAAACGCGAAAATTAAGTCCCGCGAAATTAGTCTACCATTGAACCGCGAAACTAAATTCCACAAAAAATGCAGTAAAATTCCGAAAATCTTTAAAATAATGCTTTCTTTATCAATTACCTTTGAACTAAGATTGACAGTGACAAGTGCAACATGCTTTTTTTTACCAAAAAAGTTGGAGAGGTTTACCTCACCCAAGTTTCTTGTGTGAAACTTTCTCCGAATAAAACATTTAGCTATGACCTACGCTGCTCGTTACCTCACTGAGTCAAGTTACTTCTCTCTTCTTGCATGGAGTTCTACGTGCTGTATTTGTGGCTGATTCAAAATAATTGTTTGCGTTTGATGTTCTTGTATCTTGCTTTTAGTTTGAAGAAGAATCCAACAGAACGATCTGACCTCGCTGATCTAATCGTAAGTTGCTTGCAGTTACGTATAAAATGGATATTGTATGCTTCTACTGATTTATTCGTTGTATAACTAGGCCTTTTATGTTCGCTTCTTGCTAGGCTTTGTTTATATTTTCCATGCATTTCATATTACAAAATCATTTTGTTTTTGTCATATTTGAAATATCTGACTGCCAAAACCTAGCAAAATTAGGTTTATTCAACGTAAAAATAACCGCTACATAGGTCGCATACTTCTATAACTCAATCTTAACATGGTATTCATGCTTTTTTGGCAAATTGAAATTCAAGGGCTTGACCAGGATCCGAATTCCTGGCTGGATAGCGAAATTCGAGAATTCAGGATCAAGATGAAGATATCTTTCCTTTGGTAGTGCCTACGACCGAAATACTTAAGATTTAGAGTCAGTCGTAATGGTAGTTACTGTTACGTTTCATAAGTAACCTCAACATTTATAGAGTCAGTCGTAATGGTAGTTACTGTTACGTTTCATAAGTAACCTCAACATATATGAATTTCTCGTCCCATCCAGCACCTCCATGTGGATGAAGTTTTCTGTGACATGGTGATCTGGATTGTGCAAGTTTTTCGTTTCTTGTCCTTGAATTTTTGCGCGTCTTGAAATTTATTAGTTTTTTTGTAAGGCTCTTCCTGTATAGAATTTGACTAGACCCTAGTCGCCTCGAACCGAACACCGCACTCCTCGATCCCATGTGAAAGCAGTAAATATCCTCGCACAAAGAGAGTCCTTGCACAAAAACTTGCTGTTAACCCTATTGTGCATGGGCTTTTTGATGTGCGTTGGTTGTATGGGGGGGGGGGGGGGGGGAAAAACTACCGCCCCACCCTAAAAGGCGCCCGAATAAAGCTACGACACTGAAACTTTACATGGACATAGCCACTAACAAGTAGTTTCTCAAAAACATTCATTAGAACTACCAGGTCAGCACAATTTTTGCTGACGTCAGCATTTTTCCCCCAAAATCAGCAAAAATTTAGCCAAATATCTCTCGGCGATAAAATCTGAACCACGCAACGCCAGAAGTTGGTTCAGCCATCGTTGGAAAGCATAAGCATACTACTTTTTAGAATAAAGGTGTGGTAACTTCAGAGAAAATCGTTTTTGTACAGCATGGCGACTTCTAAAGGGCACTTTTTTCCCATTATAATTTGTAACAGGGAAATTGCAGGATTGCTCCAATCGGCTCTCACAAAATTCGAATATCTCCGGAAGTAAGCAAGCCATACGCATGAAATTTGATCACAATGTGCATTGATAAATTTGGTTCAGTGAGCGTAATCGGCAGGCCTTCGGCCTGCCTCAATCTTTCCATATTTTTAAAAAACTTTTTTTTACCCCCCCCCATGCAAAATAGGGTTAAACACTTGTGAAGACAAGCTCCACGAAAAGAGTTGAGTTGCCTTCATCCTGAAAGAAATCTAACCATTTTGCACCGCCAATATTTTTCGCACTTCAGCATGCGCAAAAAGGTCTTTTTCGTGTTTACTGTCAAATTGACGGATCGCATAAATAAGGGGAGCTAGAAATAGTTCGAAGTAAATAATTGATGATAAAAATGATTTGCCTTCAACATGTAACCTACTCTTGCGGATAATCATTGACGATACTGTTCACTGGAAAATTTTTTCATCCGGGAGAAACTATCAACTTCAAGCAATATATACCATTGTCAGGTTTATCGTTTTGGGTACGTATTTTGTATTTTATTAGGAAGGACATTTGATACTCGATTTCCGTAGCAAATCGCCTTAAATTTGGCCTGAATTTTCTTCATGTGTCTTCTCAATTGTTCAATCTTTGATTTACTGTTGCATACTACTTGTCGTGCGTGCATTCACGCAGTGTACTGTTTAATAGAAGTTCCAGAAATTGCCTGTAAGGCCCATCTTCAAGAAACCTGTGTCCTAGCTATTACTAAACCTTGAATCTGGTTATTTCCTCATTATTGTCGTAGAGTTTCTTGTTTTTTGTTCACTTCTCTAGTTTTTCGTTTTTTTCTTCCGTATGTAAAAACATGTGTTGTATTTTCTTATTATCCAGCAACACGCGTATATTCGCCGTGCCGAAGAAGAGAAAGACTCGCTAGATCTGGCCGGATGGGTGTGCCGGACGATTGGAATCGATCCGGACAATGCTGGACCGACTAACGTGTGAGTATCCGGACAAGGTGAATCTTCCGGGTACAATCGAAGCATAGGTGGTATTTGATCGTGGTATGTGCCACTTTGCTCAGCGAAGAGGTATATCAGCAGTGAACTAACCGTGACAGTTGAACAGTAATGGTTGCTTTTGCGCCTGTATTGATACACGGCTGATTCTTAGAACAACTAGCGAAGTTGCGCTCTACCCGCCTTAGTTATTTTTCAGCGATGCAATACCAAAAGTAATGATCTGCTATGCTTTTCTTCCGCCCCAGAACAAGTCATAGTAGACTAGATTGGTTTCTGATAGAGCCTTCCGTGAGCTGAGGTTTTCTCATCACATTTACATACACTTCTCATTTCGTTCCTTTGTGACTATTTAGTAAGCTCCTGTCCAGTAGATCTGCTTAAATTTATTGGAAAGTAAAAATAATGATGGACGCGATTAAAGTCCTAACGTTTTAGGCTGCTAGCCGTTTCAGGTTCTATAGTGCTGTATACATGGCTGACGGCAGAAACGCTTTTTATTTTCAATTGTGTGTACGCTATTTATGTGTCCGTATAGATGATGGCTACGTGATCCACCACAGTCCATCTTCTACCTACCTGCCGCAGTGTATAATTAGATTAGACAGTTCTCATTTGATAACTTATTCCGGATTTTTATCGATCTGGTCTTAGTATGTGGTGGATAGTGTTTTCTTCGTGTTGGGGTATTGTTTGTTGATTATAGGTGTAAGAACATTTCGTATTTCTCGTTCAGAATTTTTTTATTTGACTAGAGTGGTTTTGTTATTGTCCTAAATGATCTTCACTCCGTCCATTCTTTTCATCGATAAAAAGATTGAAACAGGTATTTGTGCGTTGTACATGTCGTGTCAGGAACCTCATGTTGCTCTATTGATCAAACATATACGATTAGAGTGACCTGTTCTTGTTTTTCTGTATCGACTGAGGTGAGAATTTTGATTCTTGGTTTATTAGGTGTGCGCATGTGTATTATGTGCGCATTTCTGTATTTTGTTTTTGACCACATTTGAGTGCGAAGGTAAATTCGTCCTGCTCCTTTGAAAGCTTTTTTCCCCAAGGATTGGTTCCCGTGACATGCCTGAAAATTGTTTCCTGCGGTCTCTTTTCCGATAGGCTTGTTGAAGTGACCATTCGAGCGAAGTATTGGTGCTCATTACGAAGACATATATATACAGTTCTTGCCTATGTATCTATCTGTGTGAAACTGCATGCGTGTGTCGTGCTCTTGTGTGCCAGACGAATTAGTTTACCCTTATACCCCTGCTGTTCTGTGCACTGCATCTATGTTTTTTCCGTGGCGTTCTTTCCTAGAATGATTTTTTTTTAGAGAAAGCTACTTTCAAGCTCAAGTTTCAAATTTCTATGTTTTGACCGCACTTTAATCAAGTTACCGTCAAAACGGAGTTACCGTATGCATATGCCATGGATACAACAAGCGTTTTACAGATGCCACTGCAGAAGTTCGAAAGCCACTCGAACCGCGTCCTGTGCACATATTCCTCGTCAAACCAGTTGGGTGAACGTCTGACCTAGCAGTCTCCTTGCCTACTCAGATTATGTTGCAAGTAATATTTGCGTTCCCCTGCGCGGGGAGGGGTTAATTTGTTTCTAAATTCAATCGTGCGTCATTCATTTGCAGTGTATGATTAATTTCTTGGACATTTTTCGTTTTTATTGATCAAGACTGGCGAGTAACGTAGCATGAGGGTACTAGTTTCTTCTCAAGGAGTGTTCACCGTGGATACCGTCTTACTCTCACGTGCGAATGGTAGTTGCTTCCAAAATATTCACGTTTTCTGTACTGGCTAATAGACTGTCAGTCAGTTGGTTTAGATTCTGCTTGCCTTCATTTTCTGATATTTCATGGGACATTCTCCAATGATAATCATGAATTTTTTTGAGTGAGCTGATCGAAACTGGCATAAATCTGATGTATCTGCTGCTATGCAGCTATTTTTATGCAAAGTCTGTGAGTTTTTCGTTCCCCAATTAATTCGAATCCTTAAATAAGTGACCTTTTTTGCGGCTGAACTAGCGGACGTTTTATGCATTCAAATTTCGCACAGCGGAGGACAGTGTCGATGTAGGGTTATGCTACATGTACACAGTGTAGAAGACGCGCATGCGTATTGTCGAAATATTTTCTTCGTTTGGTTTTGTTTTGACATATTACGAATCTATAGTGTGTTATTGTAGTGGCTTCGCTGAAGTGAACCATGTTTTTCTTACGTTTGTAGCTCCATTAATTATGATGATTATGTTAATTATTCTCAATCCGAATACTATATTCTTTATTTGATTGATTATTGTCTTATATTGCTTAATTAGCTAGGGCCAAACGGAGCATTCTCTCAGGAGAGCTAATGACAAGAACATGGATGTGTAGAGGATACCAAAGGAAACAAAAAGTTGTCTGATAGCTTGCACGAGGCACTTCCATACTTCCCTCTGTGGTGCGAGCTGAGAGATGGGCTTATTTGTTTCATACTTGGAGCCGCTATTGTTGATGAGTATTGGAGCATGATTTGCATGATTTGCAGGCACTTCAGAGACACTACTAGAGAGAAGTGTGACGATGGTGATGCCACGCGGCAGTTTGTGTGAGATTTCGACTTACGATTAATCGTAATATTCTGCAACTCAAAGAAGCTGTTTCTCGCTTTAATCCTGGGGAGATATGTTTGTAGAACGAGCAAAAGTTTTCTTC
>JAOBRC010602564.1:0-10934 GCA_027575255.1 Scolionema suvaense
GAAAGGGCACACCATCACAACTGTCACAGCTGGTACAAAGCTGGCATGAGAGAAACAGGTGTGTATGAAGTGACACTCGATAGCATTGGACATGTGCCTGTCTATTGTGTAATGGATGCAACTAGTGGTGGGTGGACTGTGTTTCACCGCCGGTTTGATGGGAGTCTCAACTTCAATCAAAACTGGACTATGTATAGGGAAGGTTTCGGTGATGTTTATGGGGAGCACTGGCTTGGATTCAATAAGATCATAGAGATAATGAAGTATCGCAGTAATCACAAATTAAGAGTCGACTTAGAAAGGTTTACTGGTGAAATTGGATCAGCAGTGTATTCAACGTTTAACATCGAAGGTGACTTGTACAAGCTCACTGTGTCAGGATATAAAGGAAACATAGGCGATAGTTTGCGTTTCACTAACCACATGAATTTCTCTACCCTTGACATGGATAATGACATGACTGAAGATGTTCATTGTGCAACAAGGTATAGTTCGGGATGGTGGTTCAATTCATGCTTCATGGCAAACTTGAACGGTAAATATCACTTGGGTACTGTTGAAAGTTATTTTACAATGAGTTGGAAAGCTTTTACTGGTTATAAGTACATCAGTTTGCGCAAGGCACAGATGATGTTTCTGTGAGCAGCTTCAAAACTCTGCGTTCAAGTATAATTTTGTGCAAGGTATGCCTGTGACATCAGAGTGTGGAGAACTCTAAGGATTTAAAGATTTGTTCTGCAGCATCGTTCTGTTGCATCATTCTACAGCATGAAAGTAGATGGCTCAAAGACCGAATACGGCCTTTGTTGCCTCACACACCCAACCACATAAATGAAAACGTAAATGACACAAGGACAAGTATATTTTCAAACAGAAGGAATCCTGTCGAACCTGTGGCCGCCTACTTTTGAGAACACTGAGGACTGGATGGTGAAGAATCCAAATTGTGTATTCACAGCGAAAGGTTTAGCAGAAGTATAGCATGTTTACTTATGCAGACATTGAGGATTGTACAGTTAAACACAGATCGAAATTTCTGTAAAATTAGGACTTTCACTCATGTGACTACAGAAGTACCACTCTTTTGTTGTCTTTGTTGCTAGAGATATGATTTTCTAGTTTATGTTTGGGACAGAAGTGTTTGTTATTGTAATACTTATTTAGAAACATTTGGCTAATGCCTTGATTATTCTTCTAGTTTGTGTCGTTCTAATCAGCATAGCTGATATGAATATAAGTCAGTGGAAGAAATGCTTGAACAAAGATTGCTTTGCGTTTCACCACTGCTGAACAATGAGCATGCATCTCAGAATGGCATCAGCTGCGTGCCTGCACGTAGAGTGGATTTTCACTTGAGCGAACGTCATGGAGATTTGGGCGGCGAAGCAAATTTTTTCAAAATTGCAAAATTTAGGTCATTTATTGTTTTCGAACCAAAATTTTTCTCTGAGGCCAGAAGTTTTACTTCACTGCAACAAATCGATGTTTTTACACCGTTTTGAAATTAAAAGTGGGACTTTCCCTGGAAACGATTTTGAGTCCACTGAACCATCAGATAGCAGTCAATTTGCTGAACAGGAGAAAATATCAAACATATAAGCCCTATAAAACCATTAGGTAAAAGATTGCTTTGTTGTAACAGGGCCAAATTTTAAGTGCTTGTTTTTCATATTTGGTCCTGGTGCTAAAGCAATCTTTTACTTGACAGTTTAGTATAGCAGTACTTGTCGGAAGCCCTTTGAACATTTTGACAGATCTCTTACCCAAAAAGCAGTTTTGGCTGATGGAAAAGTAATGCATTTATTTTGTTTGGCAATGCTGCATAAGAGAACCACTCAATATTTAGGCAAAAATAGTCTTCACAATGAAAAGGAAATTTTGTAGGAATTTGATGGTGCTTACCAAAATTGCAATTTTAGTGGAATTTGCCGTATCTCTAATAGTGCAACTCTGACATAGCAATGTGAACAAGCGTCTCAGAATGGCCGGAGCCTGCACCTTAGATGGATTTCCACCTGAGCAAAGGTCACAGAGATTTAAGCGGTGAAGCAAATCTTCTACAAATTGCCAAATTTAGTTCAATCATGTTTTTAAAGCAATAAAGAACTGCAATAAATCCGCATTTTTACGTTGTTTTGAAATTTAAAACGAAACTTACACTGGAAACAATTTTTAATCCACTGAACCATCAGATAGCAGTTTGGGAAAATCAATTTGCTGAATAAGGGAAAACTCAAACCTATGACAAGTCCTGTTACGTTAAACTATCAGGTAAAAGATTGCCGTATTGCAACAGGGCCAAAAATTTATGTCCACATACTCATTTTTAGGTTGTTTTAGTCCAATGTTTTTGTGTTCTATGGTAGATATAAACCATGTTTGGCATGATATTCTTCTTATGTGAGTGGATACTGGATAGTGAAACCATCTGATGATGTCCACTAATTTAATGACTTGTTTGTCTAAGTTTTTTTGCTGCTGTATCCTGTTTCTGTTTTTCGTTTCTATTTTATGGGACCCTCCATATGATTGTCCAGAGCTTCACTTGTCAAATTCAAGAGGTTTTTGTGAATTCTCCCCGGGATAGGTCTCATGGACAGTCACTTATAATCTTGCAGTTAGTGCTCAATTTACCATCTCCTCTAGCAGATCTAAAGTCTTCCTAGCTGTTAAGGCGAAGTTTGGCACTCAGATAGCAAAGAAGTTTTGTTTCTCTTGTGATAAGAACGTGTGAATTAGGCCTTAGCTTGCACTAATTATTTTTTTCTGACCAAAAAATCCATCCATCGTTCCATCCATCAATCCATCCATCAATCCATTTTGCCAATCTTGTAACCACAATAACTTCTGAACGAAAAAAGCTAGAGACATTGGGTTTAGACCATTAGAAAGGAAATTTAACGAACTTCAGAAAAGTTTCTCGGTTCTGGAGGTCTAGCAGTAGCCGTTTCCATGTTATCAGCATTGAAGTGAGTATGGTCAAAAAACGTATGTCTACTTATTCCACAGTGTCTAAGGATTACTAGACAATGAATTCTTCACTGATGGATCCAGAAGAGAACACTTTTCAGCTCAGGCTTTGTCAGAGGGTTCCATCACTGTTCTTGAATGGGCATCCTGTCAATGAAGCGTCTCTAGCAAACAGACATACTGTCATCAGCAGCGCTGTTGTTCCTCAGATATCACACGGGCGGATTCCTCATAGAACAGAAAATTGCGCGGGTGAGCATATCATTTGCTAATGGTATTGTTGTGTTCAACATTGTAGCAGTGACAGCATAAACTGTGTTAGAAGCAAAATGGATTGATGGATGGATTGATGGATGGAACGATGGATGGATTTTTTGGTCAGAAATTTGTTTGGCTTGCAGGTGGCAATTTATGCCCGAAAATGGCCATTTTTAGGGTTTTTTACGAATAGTTCGAAATCTGTTTATTACTTTTTTGTGGTTTTTGGTGTGAAACTACTGGGCAATAGTAGTTATGTTGTGGACCACATGTGGTATCTGGGAAAACTCTCGTTCCGCTTGCAGGTGGCAATTTATACATGTTCAAAAAAGGCGTTTTTCATGGTTTTTTCCAAAAAAGTCAAAATCTGTTCATCCGATTATTATCATTTTTGGTGTAAATCTTAGGGCCATTTCTACGCATGACATGTCTCCTGACCATCTCGTTTGGCTTGCGGGTGGCAATTCATGTCCAAAATTGGTGATTTTTAGGGTTTTTCCCATGTGTGTCATGAATGGTTAATCTGTTTATTGGTATTTTTGGTGTGAATATTTGAGGCAACAGTACGCATTTTATGAACCGTTTGCCATCTCACTGGACAATCTTGTTTGGCTTGCAGGTGGCAATTTTAGGCCAAAAACTAGTATTTTTCATGATTTTTTCCAAATAAGCCAAAAACTATGCATGCGATTCTTGTCATTTTTGGTGTGAATATTAGGGGCAACTCTACACATGTTTTCAACTAGGTGCCATGTCTCCTGAAAGTCGCGTTTGGCTTGTGTGTGGCAATTTTCGTCTAAAAATGGCCATTTTGGGGGTTTTTTTCGCGTATGTCATGAACAGTTAATCTGTTGATTGTTGCTTCTCGTGTGAATATTTGACACAACTGTATGCATATTATGAAACTTTTGCCATGCCTGCGGACAATCTCGTTTGGCTTGCAGGTGGCAATTTACGTCCAAAAATTTTCGTTTTTCATGGATTTTTATCCAAAGATGTCAAAAACTGTTCTCTATGCATATAAGCATATTTTAGCCGTATGCCATGTCTCTTGAAAGTCGCATTTGTCTTGCAGGTGGCAATTTACGTGAAAATTAGGACTTTCAGGAACTCGTTAGTAATTTTTTGTGTGGGTGGCAACAGCACTTGTGTTATGAACCACTCCTGGGATGGGGGAAAGCCTTATGACCAAGAGTATATAGTCCTATTCTGATTCAGCTTCTTTAACTATGATTGTCTGTCTAGTTTCTGCCTCTAATGTGATCCATACTTTCATTGTACAAAAAAGTGTCGCGGGAGTCCCCACATTCTGTTTACTTGTTTTTAAAAAAAAATCACTGCAGATTTCAGTTTTACTTAAGACGTGCTTTCTTGGTACGTGTTTTGACAGGTTCAAACTTAATGTAACCACAGTTTACGTCAGCGTGATTAAAGAAAAGGATGTTATGGATATTGAAAACTCAAGCTATTTTGTTGCAGATCATGTGCCATTTAAAAACATTTTTCTGCAGTACTGAAGCGCCCAATGCTGATAAACTCCCTACTTTAGTTTAGCTCTCAAACTACCCTTGAATGTGTGCTCCAACTCCCTTCTTTAGTTTAGCTCTCTAACTTCTCTTGAACGTGTGCTCCCTGTGGAAGATGATGTTTAGAGTAGTACCCCCTCCTCTAAATGAAGCACTTACTGCTTTTTTGTTTTTTTTTTGTTGATCATGATTTAATATCTATTTTTGTTTTTTGTTCGTTTTTACCATATTTTTCTGATTTTCGTCCTCTTTTCACTTATTGATTGAGTGTTAGTCATTGTTAGTCATTGGTGTGACCTTGTTTTTGCAAGATAGCATCTAGTTATCTCTATGAGGCAGCCGTCGTTATGAGAGAAGTCTCCATATTTTGCATCTGATATCAGCAATTAGATTTGGTCGGATAAAGTAGCCAATGCAAACGTTGCCAAAGAACTGTGATCCAGCTTTTGCTCTCTTGTTGAATAAGAATTTATTTAGATGGATACAGTGCTTCTAAGGAGTAAACAAAATGTGAACTAGATACAGTGTGTACTTACACTAGGAATAGTATATCTTTTTTGGTCAGATGAGTGGTATTTTTTCCACTTCTGTTCCACAAGGATGGTGACAAGCTGAAGGAGGCTAGCATCAAGTAAGATGACAATAACTTAAATGTCCTTGAGAAAATGTAAAATAAGGGATGCGTTTTTTTTTATGTGGTAGGGTCTCGCGGATGAGCATTATTTTTTTCAGGAGAAGGGGGTATAGAATTCCTGATAAGTGTGTGTCTACTTTTGTTTCATCGATGCATCTTTGTGCGCACTTCTGTCTAGCACATTTTAGAGCAGCAATAAAAGGAACGGGCTAACTTCAATGGTGGGTCTCTGCCGGATAGTGCGGTGAACATGTTTTACATTTCCTATGCTAGAGCTGCATTTTTGTGCTCTGTTTTCCAAGTCTTTGTTGTAAAGAGGGAAAAAATTCCACTCGTTGTTACTGTGAGCAAGGCGCACGATTCACTGTGGCAATTGTGCTGAGGTGCGTGGCCCTTGGCTCCTGTGATTCGGGTGTGGAGGCGCGTTCACACTGATGCACACCTTCGAATCAAAGCATTGCCACTGCTGCATCTATACATTGGAATTAAAGGACAACTAATGGCGATAATATAAGTTGGCCTTAAATTAAAGAGAGTCATATCAAAAACTATTGCCCGGCTTTAGTTTGGTTTCTAAACCTTTCGTTGTCCCAAAATCCTCCATTCGAGTAGACAGCTTTTCCGCTACGCTCGCCGCCATTAGTGCTTCCTGCCAACGGAGAAGAAAGTCTGGACACTAATCTGCTTCTATGACAGTGACGTCAACACGGCACTACGCATTGCACTTCATGCTCTTGCTCTCTTGAACGAGACATGCAATTTAGAACCAGATCAAGTAGAGAAATGCTGTAAATATAATAATCAAATGAGATATCGATCAATTTCTTGTTGTCTTCGCAGTTTATTTCCCAATTAAGAGAATAGAGTGTCTGTTTCTAGCGTGAAATTGCTGTGTAAAGGGATGACATTGTAATGCACTCTCAAGAAGAGAGTGTCCCATGTTTACTTTTGCTGCTATCGAAGTGTGGTTGCTGAAAGAAAAACAATGGGTCGCGCTGCACGCAGAGCCAATGAAATATGTTTTAATTGTTTTCGGAAGACACGTGATTTAAGTATTTTGAAAGCTCTTGATCAGAATACACTTCAGGGAAAATGTTTCAGTGAAGTTGATTGACCGAAGCAAACGAAGACGCTTAGAAATGCTTTGAAAGCGTAGATTTTCATTATGACTATGGATTTTTAGATGAATGCATGGATTCGATAGGAACGTGCAATGCGTTGTCTGTATATTTGAAGACCACTTACTAAAATACTCTGGAGAGGGGCACTACGATCATGACTTCTTTATAAATGAGAGTGCTAGGCTAGCTGGCCTGCAGACACTGTATCGTCGTACAAACTTTTTACGAAATAGAAAATGCTTCGTCGGCGGATATTGTACAAATTTCCAAGGTGACCTGGCTTTCCATATAATCCTAGACGGAAGGGCCTATGAGCAAGGTAGCCCTATCTGATGTAGCTAGCCATCTGGCCTGGATGAGCTGTAGCTTGACATCTCACATTTGCCTCTGAGATTCAATTTATTTAGTTCCGGTCGAAAGCTGCAATCCATGTTTCATAAACACGTATCCTGGCAGTACGAATCACACAGTATTGGAAGATTCTATGCAACAAAGTTACTTTTTCTGAAAGCTTTGTTGAATTAGACTTTACTGTGTGTGGAAAAATCAGATTTATAATGAATATGGACGAGACATCAGAGGTATGGGTTTTTATTTGGTTTTACATTTCATACCCCTAGCTCTATAGTAAGTGACTATGCTCTCAGATGCTAGGTATAAAAACATTCTTTTTTCCTTGACGTCAGTAACTACAATTCTAAAGGCAGCCCTTTTTGCTTTTGCTGGCACCAATCAGCTGGCCTTATTCCAAAGTGCCGCCTATACGTCATAACACGCTCCTACGTTCCCCGATTTTCGATGGGAAAGAAAACAAAATGGCGACGACCGTAGGAGTAACTCAAGCGTAATTTTTTTACTTTATAGCAGTCGGTTGTAAAAATTTGTCTTGTTTTCTGATTCAGGTAAAGTTGTTCTTTGATTTAAGATCAACTTGCATTAGCACCATTAGTTCTCCTTTAAGTGCTTGTGTGCTGTTTACTGGGAAGAGCTCTGAGCATGAAAGTATCTGTGTTGGTGCATTTGGATTGAGGGTATCAGCCAGATGATATCAGAGAAAATGTATTTAAATCTGCTACTTCCCCCCCTCCCCTGTCTCCCACCCTCTCCAGTCTGAATGCCACTGTCAGAGCTTAGCTTGCATTTTTTACATCCTATGCAGTGTTGTGTTCAATGGCTTTTAGTAGTAGGTGCAAGATGATGTCTTTGCTGGACTTCTATATGAAACACCTTTCTAATACTGTTTATTTTCCGGTTACCAGAGGTTCTCTTTATTTATTCCAGCACCACAACTATCGATCATTTCAAGGCTTTGTTTGCTTGATGCAAATCTCTACACGAACCGATGATTTTATTGTGGACACGTTGTGCTTGCGCGACGAGCTGTCTGTGCTGAATGACGTCTTCACATGTCCAACAATCGTGAAGGTTAGTGCCATTCAGTTGTAAGATAAGTTTGAATGCTGATCTGTTCAGAGACTTATGAAAATAGATTGATCTGGCTAGCTCTGATTTGACCTCATGTTAGGTGAACAAAATTATAGTTACAATGCCAAAGATATGTTTTTGCAATGCTAAATTTTTGACAATACTTAATTTAGGTGAAAGGGACATGTCATTTAAAGCCGGACTTGCCTACGTTTGTAACCATACTACCGATGCGGTATACAGTATTATCCTCGATCTAGCCGCTACAATACTGGGATACGATGATAGCAGTAGTCCTGATCTTGCATGCATAGAAGTTTATTGCTTCCTCTTTGAGTCTGATTGCCAAGATTTCTATTTATGGTCCTGTCAAACCAAACTTTTGATAAATTGTTGATGTTAGAGTTGTCTGGTCATGAATTAAGCATGTAAACTGGAAAACTACAGCAAGTAGTGATTATTGTCACTTTTGGACCAGAGAGAAGATTGCCAAAGTGATGGAAGATCAAGGGCGAGGGAAAGACAGACAGGAAGAGCAGATGGACAGTAATTGTAGTGATTTTGCCAGTGTTACCTTGAGAGGATAAAGTTAAGCGTGGATTTATTTATTGCAAGTCCAGATGTTGGGGCGTTGTATGCAGATTTATTTTGGTGAATCAGGGATTTACAGAGAAAATGCCTGGAAGTAATTTATCAAATGCAAATCAACAAAAAAAGGAGGAAGGCATCGAAATGTGCATTGAGAGAAAGAGTGAACCCGAGTGAATTGCTCCAACAGCTCGACGATCAAAAAATTAGTGGTGTTTGCCTTTGATCAGGTTTAACTTCATTTCAGCAAATTTTGCATGGATTTAATTTTGCGAATTTAGCAAAAATTCGCAAAACTTAATACGCACAAAAAAAATCCCCTTAAGGTAAGCAGGACCAGCTGTCTGAAAACCCCAACATTATTACATTTGAACAAACTGTTTGGGTTTTGCAAAGACATAAGAAGCTTACAACTAAAAGCTAATTGCGTTATTATATGACTCCTTTTCTCTCTACTATCTGCCAGGTATTTCACGGCTCGGACTCGGACATTGGATGGCTGCAGCGTGATTTTGGAGTATATGTAGTGAACATGTTCGACACAGGCCAGGCATCGCGGACGCTTCAAGAAGAAAGATTCTCGCTGGCCCACCTTCTGAAGAAATACTGTAATGTTGATGCTCAGAAACAGTTCCAGCTGGCTGATTGGAGAATCAGGTAAAGTTGAGAGTCATTTTGGGCTTTCTTTTCGGTTGAGTAAATACTTTTAGATGCGTTTGCATGATTCGGTAGTGGTGCATGGCATTATCAGCCATCTTGCTTTTGTCTGAAAGCACTTTGCTTCTTGCCTGGCTCACTCTGGTTCCTGTCGGACTTTCCGTAAAAGTTAAGGCGGCTCGTTGAAAATACCTTGCAAAGACAAAGTTCATTTCATGTTCTGTTCTGATTTTTTATGTGTTTTTGGTTGCTATTCATTTCTGTTCTACTAGTGCTGTAGACTTTGTTTTTTGTTATCTCCCTAATTTTCACAACTTGATGTGCTGAAAGACTGTTTGTCGATGTCAATGCTTTTTATTTGCTTTTGGTGAATTTTGTTTGCAATTGTTTTACTAGAATTAGCTAGTCAATCAGCCTATGATAAAATACATTTAAACGTTCTTATTCAAAGGCCACTTCCTGAAGAACTGGTAAAATATGCACGAGAAGACACACACTACTTATTGTATATCTACGACATCTTACGAAACAAACTTCTGGATTGTGGTAATGAATTGAAGAATCTACTGAAAAATGTGTTCAATAAAAGCACTGCTTTATGTGGAACAGTGAGTGATCAATTGATGCTTAGTTTTTTATTTTGATCAGTTGCGTTAGGGTTACTCTGCTTATACACAAGGTATTCCAGAAGGGCAGGGCATGCTCAAGAGAAAGGTTTTGTATGTTTTTCTTAGGACTCTTGTTTTAATCAATGAAGGACAGGCTGTTGTTTTTTATATTCAGTAGTAGGACAGAGCTAGAATGAGGCCTGTTGCAACTAAAACTTATCTCAGGTATTGATTAGCGTGAGTAAGTTGAATTTAGTTGGGACCTGTGTGAAGCTGCTCACCCCTTTCTTGTATTTTTCTATAAGTTGAAATGTCCGTCTATGCTTGCGTTGAAAAGTGAACTTCTGCTTAGTATAGCGCTCACATTATTTCGCAATTGCTTGTGGATGCATTATTGAATTGTCTCTGTTGCAGCTATATGAAAAACCAATATTTACTTCGGATTCGTACATGGTTCTCTATCAGAAGTACAGAGGACGTCTGAATGCCACACAGGTCAGTCTTTGATGCTGAGTGTGGAAGTTTCCTTGGTGCAGACCATGAATTCTAGTTGTGGGTGCAGTGTGGTTTTGAACCTCTCATGCAAATGATGCCAAAATAACTCTTTATAGCAGTAATGGCCAGGGTAAGTTAATCACTTTGCCAAAGTAGATGGAGAGAAAGGTTCATTACGTATTTCGTATTTGCTTGCCTTTTGCAGCTTTTGAATGGAACATGAATAATCATGCCACTGCCATCGATAAAGGTTCTTAACTCTCCACCCCCAACCCCTCCCCCCCTCCATATTTAGCTACCCGCAACAGGTGCAGGTATAAAACCTAGTGCACAAAAACTACATTATACCACCAACAACTTACAGTATAAAGTTTTCCCTCAAAATAATTTATCGGTCAAGAGTTGATAGTGCTCAAGCCCAGATTTGTGAAATTTTGAGAAAACGCTGTGAGCGTTTGACCGACCAGGATTTTCTTCTATTGCGTCTGACAAAACATCCATATGAAGAGTTTGTTTTGTATAAACTGTAGAGAAATTTGGGCAAAAGTCAGCTAAAATTTTTGCGGCGCAAAAAACACCACTGCTCTGGGGCACTGCTATGTATGGTTAACAGCCAGATTCATAATGAATGGTGTGGGTAAAAGCTGAGGCA
>JAOBRC010602675.1:0-10934 GCA_027575255.1 Scolionema suvaense
GTAGTTTTGAGAAATTGTACGTAATTCTGCATACTCCTTGTCGTGCTATTAGCCTGTTCCAATCGATCACGCATATCTTGAAGGCGAGAATTAAATTTGCGTTCAGCCTGAAAACGAATAAAATCCAAACGCAGGTTGATAATGTGTTCTGCTTGCCAATGTACATATATATATATATAGCACGTTAAATCATATTCCGTGCTGGTGCTGATGACGACGGTAAATATACCTTTCTCCCTTCGAAAGAATTCCCGAACCCTTCACAAAAATGCGAAGTCACCAATTCATGCGTAACCTCAGCAATTTGTGACACAGCAAGGATAAAAAATGCTGACGCTGTTTCTTTCATCGACAAAATATTAGAATTAGCGTCACGATTAACAATGATCAAAACTTATCAGTTAATGAGGTGTTATATGTTGGAGCTGCTAAACATGGGATATTATTTTATTATATTCCATATGACACTTCAGTCATTGTCAAGTCAAGACAGTTTCTGTTCCGGGGCGGGTGCTGCCTAACAGAAAAATAGAAAAGGAAGTCACAAAATAACGAATTTCATAAATATTTTCTTCGAGATCACCAATTGAAGGTGAATAAACTTGGATACATAGAATACAAGATCATATTCAGCTAGCGAGCATTACCATACCCAAGACTCCTTCAAAGTAAGGATTCCCACTGCTGTCATTGCTATCAGAATGCAATGTACCGGGCTAGAATCAAGTGCAGCTACAAGCTGAGAATCACTGGAACAACATAGTGAGCATGCCTACCTCTTCCTTGCCTCGTTTCAACTGGTGAGATGTTTGGGTAGAGCGAGAAAGCTGCGCTTCAAGATCCGTAATTCTTGCATGAGCTGACCGTTCCTGCAATGAATATGAAGAAAGTTAATATCTGACTTAATCAAGGAATAAGTCCGTCAATCTAAATCGGGTGAGAAGAGCCAGATGACTCAAAATTTTGTCGCAAAGAGTCTGCCAATTCACGTCACATAAATAAAATATTTTCCAGATACGTGAAACGAAAACTATTTTTTTTTTTAAGGGGGGTGGGGTGGGGGTGACATTATAAAAAAGAAGTTTATTTACCTTGGCCAATGCTTTCTCTCTCTGTTGTTCACCCTGTCTACGAGCATCAGAAAGTGCTACTTCCAGTTGCTGCACCAAACGATTGTTCTCTATCTGTTGCTCTTCAATTCGTTCCTGGCAATGAAAAGTGATGAATAACAGAACTGTGCATAACCTCGATTCAAGATTCATCCCGAACCTAAAAAGTACATTGGATGCAGTACTAAATGGCAACAAAGCCCAAAAATGTTGGATGGAGTATTAACTGACAAATTCTACATGACGTGAGACGCACTTACAACGATTAAGTACAGTATAATCCCGATAAGTAATACGTTCAAGGGACCGACGAAAAACAGTATTTCTTAGGCGCGTATTACTAACCCGAATCTCCTCGTATGTAAGATATTTGTCCAAAAGCTCGATTAGTCCTAGTTATTGGAATTTGCTGCTGAATCTTTTCTGCAGAACACTGGAATTTCCTCAATCTTGCGAAAATCCTATACGTTTTTGCACTGAACATTTTATCCAAAATTGCTATATGTCTTCAACCTCGGAAAAATGCAAGCTTTGGTGTGTAAGTCTTCAATGGTGAGAATGGCGATGTTCTCATTCTCAAAAAATAGCAAAAGAATTCCTTCCAATGTCCTACTTATCCGAACTTTTTGTCACAAGGGATCAAAAAGTGTGTTACATAGCCGTGTACTACTATACACTGGGTATTACTTAACCGAAGGTTTTTGACTTGAAAAGGGTAGGGAAGTTCAAGGGACCGAGGAAAAACTGGATTACTTGACCGCGTACTAATTACCTGGGGTATCACTTATCGTTCCTGGCAATGAAAAGTGATGAAAAACAAAAGTGTGCATCGATTCAAGATTCATCCCAAAGCTAAATACATTGGATGCAGTATTAAATGACAACAAAGCCAAAATACGTTCGATGCAGTATTAACTGACACATTCTACGTGGCGTGATATGCACTTACAACGATTAAGTACCGACATTAACAGTTAAATCTTACAAAAGAACTGTAATATTCTTTCCAGAGCCTAACTTAGGTTTTAGATGCTGAATAAGCGATTTTCACGAAGCTAAAACTAGAAACAGTTTCGTCGACTGCTTTATAGACGTAGCCGTTTACTAGTTCTACAAGACGATACAAAAACTCAGGAGTTGCTCACAGATCGACAGGATGTTTATAATTACACTACAACCGTCTTGGATCGCATCATCATGATGTTCAAAATCATTTTCATTTCGCACTTTTGTTTAAAACAAAAAAAAAACCATGATATGCACCAAAAAATAAAAAATAATGCAAACTGCAATAAAAAATACCTGAATACCATATCCGACTAGGTAGTGAGATTAAACTGGATTATAAACGTAATACAAACCTGGAGCGATTGAATAGTTTCATCTTTTCGAGTGAGAGAGATGACCAATTCACGATGTGTGCTGTCTGTTTCATTCATCTTCCTACATGGGAAATAGAGATGATAAGCAAACATAACTATTTTTAAAACGTGTCTGTTAACAATTGCTTCAAAAACGTAACCTACCACAACAAAGCCTTACCAGTCATAAAGTTAACCAGAAGCACAAATCTTACACAGATATTACTTGAACGCATACACATGCGTATACGAAGACAAATTGACTTCACAGAGCAGGGTATCTATAAATATAACAATACTACGCCTGGTGACAAAGTGACAGAAACATCTATATATTTCTCCGAAGCAAATATTGAAAATTTTCCTAAAATCTTTTCGCGCATTTGATAAGCCCTTACACGGGAATGAAAAAACTCGTAGCTGCCTGCTGAATTAATGGGACAACCTAAGGACAGTGATTATGAATATTGTACAATACCACGAAAATGAAAATATGGCATGAAAATATGGCCAATCTTCATTTTATCCGTCTCCTTTTCTATGCTTGCCGTAGGAAAGACTCAACTGTACTAGACTACGATGGCCCCGTCAGGAAGCAAAGCAACAACAACAGCAACAACAACAATAACAAAAGAAAACCCTGACTGGATGATCAGCCAAAGAAATAACAACAAATAAAATCAACCCTGCATAAACACCAAATTCCATTACATTTCATAATTCTCCAACTTCAATGCCATTGATTTGCATTCCTCGACTTTGTCACGATACTTGTCTTTCAAGTTATCCAACTGTTCAGATTGCATATCAACCTAGAAAAGAAACTGAATAATAAAGCTACTTGAAAGACTAGCATAAGAATAATCCACCTCAATGCACCTTTTCGCAAATCGTCATCCGGCAATGCATTGTGGGATGGCCAGGGGGGCAAGTTGTAATTAATGTTGCAGTGACAAAAGTAAATGGTCTTATGTATTACCAATGTGGCTGTCAGCAGGCAACTACGGTCACTCTCTGGGCGCGAAGTGATCTCCCTCTGGGATGTCAGTTACCATTTTAATGAGATTTGCCCCCTAGCTACCCCAAAAGCGCTGCATGCAACAAAAGTTTCGCACAAAGCTTCAGGTTCTATGTATTGCGCTCGAATTGAATTTTTTTTCATTTGCTGATACAGTTATATTCCTGGTCATATACTGTAGTTATGCGTGATTGACTCACATTATAATATCTCTCTTTCAACAACTGGCCATAGTGCATGATATAAACAGGCATAGAATTGCTTTCAACAATCATGCGGCAAAAATTGGGCTGAGAACGGAAGATTTACAGCACTAAGATGAAAATTTTCACTCGTTTCAAAAGAAACCACTGTCTTAGAACGCGAAACGGGGGGCGTGCATCTACATTTAAATAACTAGGAATAGTTGCCACTAAACGCCATGCTGGCATCTGCAATGCAGGCTAAAAAAGTGACAACCTATGCATCAATAACATTGCAGCTACATGACAGCACTACAGAACACATGGATATTTCTCCGATTTGGAACATCGCGGTGTTTATGGTGAACATTCACTGTAGCTATGCAACAACTAATCAGATTAGTAGTTTTCAATAAGACCACTTGAATTCCACCAATCATTGTCGATTTGACAGAAATACACATTTTCCGCAGTTCCCCTATATCAAAAAACAAAATACATCTTATGCACGGGATAGACAATAAGCTGAGCTTGCTAGCATGGCGGTAAGGCTGAGCTTGACAAGCTACAATCTGCAATGATTGTCACTTAGCTTGTGGCTCTAGTTAAAGCAATTCAGATGTTATAGAATGACGAAGCAGGCAAAAGCGATGAAAATGTTCACGACAATTTCCCAGGTATAGTGTGGTCAGGTTAACATAATGGCAAAAAGTTTCAGATTAACTCTGAATTACTTTCTTATCTAATTATAAGCAGTAGAAATATTAAAAAGCACGACAAAACAGCCCCGTAAAAGACACTGGTGGAGGCTGACGAAGGGCACATGCTCCATATTAAACTTAATGCTAAATTTCTATAAGGCTGAACAAATACGCGCTACACTACATAACACCGAAAAATCACATCAAGGGGATAACTAGCGAGTTAGACTTACTAATTTCTAGATCGGTGATTTCCTTTAACACAACGAATGATTATGAAAATACCTTCTACAATTCCACTGGGAGTAATGAACTATAGCACACATATCATATATCACATATGGCTGTGTACCTTTTGTGTTAATTGAGCGACTAGTCTAGCATGTTCGTTTGCTTTCCTTTCGGCAACAATCACTCTATCTTCAGCTTCACGCAATCGAGATTCAGAAGCCTGAATGAAGACAAACATCAATCAGAGCATAAGTGCTGCCGGCATTTTTCATAACAAAAAGTCGAACGAAAATCTTCAACACAACCCATAGAAATAAGTCGCAAAGAAACACAGAAAAGATGTGTAGGCTTAATTTTACTGATCAAACACACTCAAATACACCTTACCTGTACCTAAATTCGCGCGGACTTAAATTCACGCACCGCAGTTTGAATGTCGCAATGAAAATGAAATTTCGAGTTTTTTACCTTTTCTTGCGGACTAATTTTCGCACGACAAAAAAACAACAACAATAAAGCAACATAAAACGAGTTCTGATGAGGTTATACATAACACAAAACGTATTTCTTTGTACTGGGTTCTTCCACGCTCTGATAATCCAAACATCGCGTCTGGCGAAAGCACAGTATTCAAAGGTAGAGAGGTTACATTCAGCGTGGGGTTGTTACCAAAAAAATCGGTGGAGGGGGTCATACGCAAATAAGAACGGATGGAATACGAATTTCCACAACGTTCGGGCGATCTGACAGCAGCTAGCATAATTACCATAATTCATCGAGAAAACTAACAACAGACAACGAAACGGATTCTCCATGGAAAACTACGCGCGAAAACAAAATTGAATTCCGGTCAAGGCAATAGCATGGAAACTGTCACTTCACTTCGCTAATAAAACGTGACAGACTTGGCTCGACAAAAATTCGCATTCAAAATTAATACCAATTACAAACAATAGAGCAAATTTATAAACACATCATGCTGGACAATACCTTTAACAATTCTGGATACGGCTGCAATTCCACGATTTTGGTTTGCAACGATGAGCGAACCTGCATAAAAAATGAGAGAGAAAGTCACCCTAAACGTTCATAGAGACGACGAATACAAGATTTAAAGCTTACGCAAGAATACACTGAAACCCTTGTCACAGAAAAAAATTCATATGAACTTTATCTTAAAAAGATGCAGGGACACCTGACACCTTGCCCTAAACTGACATGGAAAGATGGCTTTCAACAACCCTTCCCCCTCCCCCTGCCAGACACTGCGTAAAAAACCTTTTAGGAATCGCTTGATAAACCTAGCTTTATTCATCAATACCTATTTTGACCAAATTAAACCTACTTTTTTATCACATGATTTACACAAATTTTTCGGAAAAAAGCAAAAAATTCGGAACTTTCAAAAACCGAACTGTCTCTCTCGGTGTTTTCATGTTGTCCAGAAATGTGTTTCCACAATTAAAGTGAACAACTCAAAATCAACATTAAATCACTCCAAACAAGTGACCGAAATCGTGGACTGCAGCAAACTTAAACAACTTAGATCATTGTAAAACAAGATGAGAGTATTCCAGTCTATATCATAATTTCTATGGGCCTAAAATTTTAGAACAAAATTTTACAAAAAAAGTAATGCACTGATCAAAAAATATTTCCAACACACTCACAATGACCACTTTGGACATCAATGGTCACGACCAAACTGAGCGAGAGCTATCCCATCCATGAATGGTCCATACACAGTAACTACTATAGACGCTAAGTTTCACCCAAAAAATTACAAAAAAGGCAATGAGCAAATATTTAAATATTTTTTTGCAACACTAACTGTTTAGCCCGAAAATTGCAATGCCTAGCGAATTACTTTGTGTTGCAGCCGAAGTCCAAAGAGTAAATCCCAGTGACTAGCTCAAATGCTGCACCGTGAGTGCTAAAAACGTGACTACTGAGCAAAGCTAGGCAAAACATCAACTATGAGAACATATATCAGAAAGCCTTAACCATCAAGTAATACCACCTTTATTCTGAGGTTTTCTATGCTAACAAAGAAAACTGCACAACAAGTACCGATTCAATGCAAAAATTTAGGAGGAGAGTCCCTCGCCCACGCTTTAAGATGCCCTCACTAGATAGAGTCAAATATAGACAGAATGCAATTCACATGCAGCGCAAATACTTATAATACCTCCTCTACTTCTGTGATACTTTGTTGTAACTTTTTATGGGTTTCTCGTTCATGAGCTCGCAATCTATCCGCCAGTTCCTCATTTTCTTTTCGATATTTCTCCAACTGATTCTTGTATTCTGTGGTCAATCCCTCATATTGGTTGATCGCAGATCGAAGCTGACCAAGCTCTGTATCAGCTGCATGCAACTGACAATGAGAATCAAGGATGCAGAGTAGAGCGTTCAACAGATGGCAAAAAAAAAAAATTAAATAAATTAATAAATAACGCAAACTCGGGCAGTCAAATCTGGTATCATGTAACTAGAGAAACTTGGTTGCAGCCCCAGTCCAATTTGACAATCAATGCATGTAAAGACCTTAGACTATTTAATTTCTGATGGGACATCCACAGCACTTTTGAACACAATCAATCCCAAATCATTAACAAGAGCATACAGAGCATTTCAACACGCAAATTTCCTCTGATGCATAACCATGGATGCACCATAAAAACTCCACTCAGGCCAAGTTCCAATAGCAACATGCGTATATAACTCTAAGTTAGCCTGAGAATATCTGTTTTCATGACAAATCAACGTCATTAATTTGTTTTTAAATAAGGAAGATCATCACATCAAGAATTAACTTTTCGCGGCCAGTGCATTTCAAACCATACAATTTACAAATAAATATACTTCTAATAAACGCAAATTTGAGGCAGCAAAATGGTATGCAATTAAGGCAGATCGTACTTGACTACGTGGAAACATGACATCAGTCACTCCCACGAGCCCTGATGCGCATTACCGATGATTTATCACTATATGCCACCTCCAGATTGTGAAAATCTAGATAAAGGTTCAGTTTAGTCAAACCGTACCCACTTTCCCCAGAAATATTCGCTATGAAATAATAAGAACTATGCAGGCCATTCAGTAAACCTCTTTCTCACCTTATTTGATGCCACTTTCTTAGCAGTGTGCGATTCTTCTGCAACCCTCGAAAGCTCTTCCTACCACATAAGTCAGAAGAAGATCATCCTGAGTCTACCAATCAACGTTTCATATTTTACGAAAGCCTACCATAAATTACTTACACCTGTCAAAGGATATCACTGAGGACAAAAAGGTGATGCTTTGAACAGTAGTTTTTTGAGACAGAAACATTTCTAAAAGTCCTTAGAACACAGATGAGACCTTCATAGTTAAGTCATAAATTGGAAAAAGATGATTTGATTACAAAGTCTCTAAAGAAAAACAGATGTGCGCAAAAACTTAATACGAAGCCATACGCAAGTCTTAGTTATGACTTGAGTCAGGGAACCTCTCCATAACAAGAAGAGGTTTTCTTTCAAATTCTTGCACAACAAGCTTAGTATTACAACTGCGCTCGAACACACAGTAGATCAAATCTGATAGTTGGTCGAGTTCAAGTGCCAATGAATGCAAAACAATGTATACAGCTGAAGAGCTAAAATGCATTTCACAAGAAAATAAAGACAGTAATATACATAACTTGTCACATGTTACCTTCAGATTTTCTCCCTCCAGCTTGGCAGTTTTCAACTGTCTCACTCGCGTACTCAGTTTTTCAATTAAATGAGATGAATCAGCCTTTCAAAAAGAAAGTTATAAAATAATGACAATCTTGAGTAAAGAAATCACTAAGAAAGATACCGATACCATGAGGGTGTTCGAAAAATATATATATACATTACCTTGTTGGCCCTATTTATGCTGGCCCTATTTTAACGCCAACCCGTATTCCGCCTTTTCAGAGCAAAATCCAGCTGAAACGTTTTAGCAGAACCTGTAACACTGGCCCTCATAATGCTGGTAGCCAAAAGTTAACACCATTTAGGGGCGGCGTACAAAGAGTCAACAAGGTGCATAAAATTGCATTCGGCCCTGAAATCTTTTGCAGTCTTCAAACAGCTTCGAAATCCAAAGTAGAGCCAATCCATGGTACACATCTATGAGTGATAAATGACGTTTTGCGATCTGATCATCATTAAATGTGTCATGACAGCTAGTTTTCCTCACCATTGCCATTAAAGGCCAGGAGCAAGCTCAATTGAATGGCTCCTTGGACCAAAAACAGGAGATATGTGCTCCAATCGAGAGAATATTCAGAAATCCCAAACTGATTTCCACAAAATAATGAGATAGACCAAATAAGGATGGAGAAGAACAGAAACCAAAGCATCTATTCACCAGGAGTCAATGCATCTATTCGTTCACTACTGAAAACTAAAAGACAGGAAGAGGCAACGTATAAATGCACAAACAATTGAAGTACATCAGATCTGTACCAGATATGTACCGCAGGAGCAAGTATCAATACAGGAACCTATGAGATCTTAAATTAAATGTAAGACATAAAGACTACCACTTCAAGTACAAAATTAGGAACGATTTACTTGCTACAGCTATTAGTACGAAAACTAAAATACAACATGCAGAAAAAGAACTTCGAGTTTAAATTGTGGAGACATGTTTCGACAACTCTTTTCTCATCACCAGTCAAGTATATCTACAATTGCAGGGTTAACCACTGTTGTAATTCATGAAGCGTTATTAGTTGTAGTATTGAACTATTGAACGATTTACAGAAGTGGTGTTACCTGTTGTATCTTTTTATAGTTTGCCAACAAGTATAAGTAGTAGTTGAGCAAGTTTGGTTGAGTTAATTATAGATACAGTCGAACCTTTAATAGTGGCCACTTTTCCAGCCAAGGTTTGGTGGCCGTTATTGGGAGGTGGCCGTTATACAGAGGTTTACTCAAAGTGGTCTTGACTGCGTTACAAAAGTTTTGATAGCATTACAAAATTTGAGGGCACACAATCAGAATCTTGAAAGCATGGATAAAAGAAAGTATTATTTTGTACAAAGTAATCATTTTTTGAGGATGGTATGTATGTCTTAGCTTTGATTTTTGCATGACCATCAGATGTTTTTATAAAATAAGCACAACAACTATTTGAGTGGCCGTTTTCAGAGGGGAATTTCCTTCATTTTTCGTTTGGGACAGCACTAGGTGGCCGCTAAACGTAATTGGGAGGCGGCCCCTTTTCGGAGGTTCTCTATATAACAAAACCTATGGGAAGTGTCTTGGACTGAAAGTTAGTGGCCGTTATCGGGAGGTGGCCACTATTAGAGGTTCGACTGTATACTCGACTGATAATGAGAAAAGAATTTTCGAAAGATATCTCCAAAATTTAAAGTTGCAGTTCTTCTTTACAGGTTGTGATAAACCTTGTGTCAAGATGACCATTTCGATAAAATGCAGCCGTGCACGTAAGAAAAAATGACAAATTTACCCCTTGGAAGTATGCTCTTTTATTGCAGCTTTTTAAAAATATCTTGCCGAGGATGCAAAAAAACCTTGCTGCTCATTGACAAAAGCAGAAATATGCATGCAATGCAGGATGACTATCAGTGTCCAGATGCTTTTCATTTTCATACAAGAACAACACATCATGCTAATATTAATGAAAAGAGAAATGATCCATTGAATACCTTCATAACCTTTGAGGGCATCTCCAGGATATCCGCCAATTCATTGATTGCCCTGCAAAAGAACATGCCCTATCAGTGCAAGGTAGAAAATATCATGAAAACAGAGTCTCGTCTTCATGGGACTGTGTCTATTCACGCCTGTGGTAAAGCTACGTATGCATATCATATCTTGATATACGTTCCTCACTGGTATCAAAATACATTTCACAACTGACAGAGAGATCCCATGCATAAAAATAAATTTTTACACAGACATCGTGTAGACACAACGAGAGCAAGCACTACTTCTTCCAGGACCAATTTATCAACAGCTGCTGGGAACAACTACTACCACCAGATTTTACAATACGGAAAATATTTCCTGTTTGAATAAAACAATCCCTAATATCGTTACCAGCATAGAAGGACTTCCCGAGGAACCTTCGTAAAAACATCAATAATACCTTGTGAGTTGATACCTATGTACTTAGTAATTACAGCAAAAATAATCCTCGCTAATCCTTGAACAAAAAACCCCATCAAAAGTATCTACAATCTTTGACAAAATATCTTCGCCAAACTCTTTTGGCAAAGATTTTTGTCTAAGGTTGTCTGAATTTTCTGTATCTGTACTGTGATGATATCAATTGATTTACTACTCTTT
>JAOBRC010602786.1:0-10933 GCA_027575255.1 Scolionema suvaense
GCATGACGCTATCTGTGCGAGACATGGAACTAGGCCGCACACCGCACGTTGTATGCTATCGGTCTTATCTGTTATTGACTATAATCATACTCCGCCAGCAGAAGTGTCACACCTCTGGCGAAAATCAATATTTCCTACAAAATCCCATGCCACCATGGATGCATTCATCCATGATGCCACTGAGACCACACTAAAGCTTCCCTCGAAGCATTCAATCCTGGCTTTAGAAAACCCCTTCCTTACACTATGGGTATCGTAATTTTTGACGTCTTGAAAATTGGCGAAAAACCAAAGAATTGTCTGTCCTAAACAATATAATTCTAGTCCAAAACTTGCTGTTTGAAAAATTAAATCCCTTTTGTTCTTAGTGGTAGCTCGATCTCGTAACATTTTCATACTGCAGCTCTCGATTGGTATAATGTACTTTCCATAAGAGCAGTTGTCACATTCTCAAACAGTATTCCCGCTCTCGATGAAGTATTAAAGTTCCCTACCTAATATGAGCTACTCGCTGTGTAGAGCGGCGTTAACCCTACCTGACGCGGGGGGAGGAGGTGGGCTTTTTGCCCCCTTCTGCTATATATCGCGGAGAAAATTTTTTTTGGGACCGTTTTGTAAACCAAGCTTTTCTTTACTGTTATAGAATTTATCAATACGTACACTGACCAAATTTGACACATTTTAGGTCTAGGGGTCACGTGATATAGGCAAATTTCCAAATACGACTCGAAAATTCTTGAAATACTATGTAAGGCAGGAAAACCAACTAAATAAAACAAAGTTCATCAAATCTGAAGCAATTTTTAAGTTTTTATGGGCAAAAATGTGATTTTTGGGCAAAGTCAGGCAAAACATGGGGTATTTTACACGCGTTTACGTATGACGTCATATCTCAAGGAACATGGGGCGAGAAACAATTTTACTTACTTTGTTGAAGTCTTTTATGGTTAAGGGAACTTACTACCAAGTTTTAACTTCATAAACTACTATAGAACAGAAATTAGGATGGGGGGCCAAAAATGCCCTCCCCCTCTCGTTTCTGAAGCTCGCGTCAGATAGGCTTAAGAAAAGTTCAACTACCGCTACTGCCGGTATTTCCCGACAGTCGCGTGTGTAAAAACAACTACCGCTACTTGTTGTGAGAAGCGGGAGTTTCTACTGAAACTCGCTGCGACGAACAGGAGGTTCTACTGCAATTCCCGATAAAATTTCCGCATACAGCCCGTGCCTGTCATCTCCCGCTACTAAGAACGGGAATGCAAAATTCAATAGGCATCGGTAGGTTCCAGAGGAAGAAAACGGGAGATAGGGGTACTCGCTCTCGCATCTCCCGCTACTTTACCGGTACCACACCCTTGCAGGAGTGAAAATAATTGCAGATGATCCCTTAGTGGACTCCCGCAAACTTAATACAGAATCTCCACGTCAGTTCAAAGAAGAGAATAACACGTAAGCCATAATATTTGCACCACAAATCACAAAAACGTAACGAAGTATTCTTGAAGCATAATTAAAAAATCCTGAAACAGCCAATGTTGACATAAATTGCCACCGATAAGCTGAAGAATAACATTTTCCCCAGATAAAGGGCAGGGGTCATAACATACGTTTTGCTGCCCCGAAGATCCATGCAAAAAAAATGAAAAAATAAACCATTAAAGGAGTTCACCACTTAAAAGTGGATGACGACGTACGTGTAGACCTTGAAAAACTGCAAAAAATGGTCTTTACTCCACTTCAAAAGCCCATGTCGTTCTTGAGATATAGTCCTTCCAAGTTGTAGGAGATGCATCATGGAGTTAATTATGCATGATGTCATACATGAAAGCTGAAAATTAATTCATTTTCCTGCCAGGATTACCGAAAGAAAATGCACTGTTGAGAGCTGATTTTCGTATTATTTACCACGGAGAGGCAATGTTCCATTCTACATTCAAAATATTTTGTGAAGTTTTCAGTTGCTAAGGAAACCAAACTCCTTAGAGATTTTCAGGCATGACATCATAGCTACCAGGTTTTGAGAAGTAGAAATGTATAGAACTTTGATTAAACTTTTAGCAAGAACCGCTTAAGGTTAGCCTCTCAAATGAAGGACAATCAGTATACCTTTCAATTGTCTTTCATACTGCTGAATGTTGTTTTTTAGTGGTGAACTCCTTTAAAGACACATTTGGAAAAAAAACTTGAAAATACATTTTCCGACGCAAATTACCACCCACAAGCCTAATGAGATTTTCCTCAAACACGACACATGGCTCATAACGTATGTAGAGAGGGCACCTACAAAAAATGACCAAAAACAGATGAACCGCTCATAACATAAAACCCCGAAAACTTCCATTTTTTTACGTAAATTGTCCCCTGCAAGCCAAACCAAATTGTCAGGAGACATGGCATACGGTTCAAAACATGTGTAGAGTTATCTCTAATATTGAAACCAAAAATGACAAGAATCAGATGAACAGTTTTTGACATCTTTGGATAGAAAACCACGAAAAACGCCATTTTTGGACGTAAATTGTCACGTGCAAATTAAGCTAGATTTACCGCAGCAAATGGTTCAAGACATGCGTAGATTTGCTTCTAATATGCACACCAAAAATGAGAAGATTCGGATGAACAGTTTTTGACTTATTTGGAAAAAAAATATAAAAAACATTTTTGGCGTAAATTGCCACCTGCAAACCAAATGAGATTGTCAAGAGACATATCAAATGTTTTATAACATGTGTACAGTTGCCTCATATATCCACTCCAAAAATATGATACATGGTCCACAGAATAACTATCATCGTCCTGTAGTTTCAGACCAAAAACCAGAAAAACATGAACAGATTTTGAAATACTCTGACAAAGCCCTAAAAATGGCAACTCTTGGGCATAAATTGCCACCTGCAAGCCGAACAAAACTTTTTTTCAAAATTCTGGCTTCATTGCTTTTCCTCAATAATGGCTTGTCACCTTCACACCAAATTTCAGAACAATTCATTGAGTGGTTATCTAGGAAAATGCAATGATGATGAACGGACGGGAGTACATAACTTTGAACATGAGCGCAGGCAGTTTCACGTCGAATTTCAGACAGCTGCACACTACGACATGACAAAATTTTCGTGAAAAAAATCAAATTTCATCTAGTCAAACGGCCTGTGCGGTGATATATATATATATATAATAGGTTCAAACACTCACATCAATTAGATTCACATAAATCAGATTCATTGACCAAAAACTGACGAATCATCTTTCACTCACTCAGTCATTTTTTTCGCTCAGGTCTTTTAATTATTAAACTGTGTTTAATGAGACTAATGAGATGTTTACTGGAATTCATTAATTGATTAGGTTTGATAGATTAAAGATTCATCAGATGGTGTGCCTGTGTACATATTTATATTTTCAGATTCCTTGAAATGACAAAAATTCTGTGTGATCACAGTAATGTCAATGCATGCTGAGATATGTATATTGGAAAAACAAAACTTTCACAAATACCGTAATATCGACATCAGTTCCATTCTCCAATAACAACTTCACGCATTCACCATGACCTCTGCAATAGACAAAGAGGAATAATCATGAAATATTATAAAGAGTTACTCAGTGTACAAAAACATTATGCTATTGGTCTTTTCTATTGATATAAAGAGTGAACCTTTGTCATCAATGATCAGCATAAATTATAACAAATGCAAACAGTAAATTATAACTGCGCTCTATTGAACAGATTCGTTGAAAAGGAACAATTCTCATTAAAATTATCAACCAGAAATTTCCATGAAATATTAAACTATCCTACATAAGACTCGGCCTGTATCTGCAAGAACTTTCTATGTTATTTACGATTTATGTTGATATAGAAAGTGAATCTGAGTAACATTTCTCATGATCAACACATACAAAAAACAAATATAACAGCAGCAACAAACAAATTCCAATCTTTACTTCTCACGAAATTTATCATTTTTAGCATAACCTAAACCAACCCATGTAATATAAAATAATTAGTGAAAGAGTGATTGAAAAGAGACACCGCAAGAAAAAATACACAAAATATAACATATGTAATTCGCAGTCACTTTACAATACTGTCACCATTAAATACGTTTCAAAGAAATGCAAGTTATTCTTTTCATCCTATCTTATCTTTTCACTAGCTTGGAATAAAAAATTAATATTGACGGTTCACACAACATGCCTTTTGACTTCTCCAATACTGCAATAAAACAAGGGGGAATGGAATGGGAGGGGGAACCAACTTTCACTATAGTTATGGTCTTGAAACTTGGACCAATTATTTTTTCCCATAAATGAGGGAGAAGATCCAAATTTTGGTCCCACCGGTGGTCTGGTCTGCAAATTTACACATATTTATTTGAAATTTGCAGACCGGCAATAGAGGTTTCCACAGGAACTAGTACGAAAAATTTTAATTTAGCGGAAAACAATTGACAATGGGAATTTCTCAAACCAAGTGCTGTTCTAAAGCTGGAAACGTTGCATTATAGTGGCAGCGGAAGTATGAAAACATATCTTCCGAAATTTGGATTTTCATAAGTCCCAAAATATGAAAAAATTCGAACTGTATCCCCGTGTTTAGAACCCCCGGTGCCATGGATTTTTTTACAAATTACACATTTTCTGAAAAAGCTCATTCAAAGCTATCACTTAAGCCCAAAATTGTTGAAACCGGTAAAGAGATATGGGTCAAAAAACCGAAAATTTGAAAAAAAATGACATTAACCCCTGTCATGACGCGACACCCCCTTTGTTATAGGTGCATGACGACGAAATTTGCCCCAAGACTTACAAAAATTTTCGGCAACAGCATCAGCCGTTTTTCCCGTTAACCCCCCGTTGTTATGGTAACCGTTAGCAACAATTGGAGCTCGGCAGAAGTTGCATGATTTTGCTGATATCAGCAGTGTAGAGATTGAAAACAATCGGACATACCTGAAAACAACAACATGTACATTTCAACTTACTTCGAAGCTGCAATGCGTAAAGCTGTCTGTCCAGTTTTTGTCTGTAACAAATAGCAATCAGATGTAAGAGATGGTCTACATCAAAATTTCAAAAAGTTCAAAATACTAAAACAAGTTCAATATATTTTTATTGCGGAGCATAATGCAGTAAAAATACTTTATTGAAAGAGATACTTTGGAATAACCTTATAAGAGTTCAAAGACATATTCATGATAATTAAATATTCCCAACTGTCTAGAATATATGAACAACATGCGATACGATTCCTACAGAACAAAATATTTTATGAACTGATCATTCGATTACAGCAACTTTTGAGTAGTAAATATTGTGTGAATAAAGTCATCAAATGTAGTCATAACATTTTTGAGTGAGAAATGAAAAATGCACTCCAAAAAGACCTCTCCATATCAGGAATGTAGAGAATTGTGCAAAACCATAATGGCAGCTACAGAAAAAGGATAACAGCAAATACAGATCCAAATAAGTATGTGGATGTTAACTCTCAGTAGGTTATTTCTAAGAACAGGTGAAATAAACATCTCAATGTTAACTTTCAGAGCTCGGAAGGCGAACATAATATACAGTCTGGCAATAGATTAAGACGGTTGAAATAATAAAGTTACAATCCATGGCATCATGAGAGAACAGACAATTCAGCATTCTGGAGGGCATTTTAAAAATTGCAACCCTAGATGAGCATTTCAGAAGTTATGATCAGGCTTCAAAATTAGAAGAATTCTACCAGGTCCGGCATTACCTGACCTTGGCCATCTGCTAGAGTCTGACGTTATTTCACCAGGTCCTACAACATGTAAGTTAACTTTGCACTAAAGCAAAAATTAATAGTTCATACCAATTCCTATAAGTAACTTTGATGATCTCCCCAAATGATCATCAAAATCCTTGTTTCATGCATAAGCAGTGTGTACAACGTCACTGTTTCAGACCCTGTTACATTACATTACAGCAACCGATTCATCATTTTGCTTTTATTAAAAAATCAAAATAGATGCGAGGCAATCATTGAGAGCATGTGTAGAAAAGGTTCCAGGCAAATGTAACTAGGTCCAGTACGACCGGCTCTTCGAGGTTTTATCAAGCTATACATCGAGCCCAGATACCGTCGGACCTACTAATTTTCGAACCCTGACGATGTAATGGAGTTATTTTCAATAAACCTTCATGATGTCAAAAAAGAGAGATAGTCATAAACAAAATCAGCTGACATTCATTTTCAAAATTTTATCTTATCCAGTGAACAGAGTTATTACAGAATCCAGTTGACTGCGATTCAGTAATTGGTCAAATTGATCATATTGATGATTCATCGGATTTTATTCCTGTAATCAAAATCTGGTTCTTTATAATTTCACATTCATCAGCTCAAATACGACTCAAAAATTCTGACTCAAAAACATATCAAACTTAGCTGTCAAACTTGAAAATAACAGCTGCCTATTTTCATAATATCTTTTGGATTCAAAAGCCTATAGTAAACATCCAGATTTAAAGGAACACTGCAGTGATTTTCTAAGCTCATGGAGTATTAGAGGCATCATTTACTGTGTTGTGGTATATTAATATGCTCCGGCAATAATGACCGCTGTCTCAAAGTTTGAGAGGGCGTACGATCATGTGAAAAAGCGGCGAACTCGATATGTAGCTGACCAGATCTTAATATTCCAAAAACAATGTACGATGTGTCTCGGGTATTTGTGCTCGGAATTGATCAGTTGAAGAAAAGAGAGATGATGCCAGTGTTGATAGGGAGCTGATGCTTGTACCAGAATGCAGCAGTTCCAGTTCTGATAGCTATGCGTTTTGGATGGTGAAGTTGATGCTGAAAATTTTGCGCTTGTTTATTTTTTGTTGAAGATAGCGGCATATTAAAATCACTCCGGTGGTATACAGAGTATCTAGCCTGAAGGTACCACTCTTTGGGCTACCTACAATACTGGTATGTAGACTTCATATTTCGCTATTTATGGTCTGACACATTCCAAAAGTTTGCGTGCTTTTCTTTTGTAGGATTGAACAGCTTTTAACTTCCGTTTTCCTCGACATTTCACAGATTCGTAACGCTGGATGGCAGACATTTCTGTCATACCCAGGCCTCAATAAAAAACGAAGCACTACCGAAACATCAAGTTTGGCAGGTTAGGCTGGGCGGCATTGCCTAAGTAAATGGCGGCGGCCGTATGTCACCTTCGCAATGCTGAATTTTGAACACCGACACTGATTTGTTGAAATTGATAGGTTAATAGTGTTATTAAGTTCCCATACTACCTAATAAACCAATCCTGGCCAAAATAAATTGGCACGCATGCGCGTTTTTGCAATGTGCCGTCCCACGAGTAATTTAAAATAGGTCGACCAGTACCGAGCCGCATATCAGCGCGGGAGGGTGGGTTTTGTTAGGGAAACTTACTAGTTCTGACTTTTGAAAAATCATGTTTTAGCATTTCTAGTGTATCTGCAGGGTGTGGTAAGGCTTGTTTTTGGGCGTGGCATGGGATTTTTTAATTTTTCAGCTAATTTAGAGAACAAAGAGCGTGGAATTCAATCTACCAGTGCAAATTGCTAGAAACTGCAGTCGGAATGTGGACAGAAGTTTCTAAACACCTGCAAAACATTTCTTGAAGTGCTTGCGATGCGAATTGCTTCTACCGTCAAAAGTCGTTAAAAGCCCATTTTTGATTTTTAGTGAAAAATGCCTTTTTGGCCAAATATTTTGGCCAGGATTGTAGGT
This sequence comes from Scolionema suvaense, assembly GCA_027575255.1. NCBI lineage: Eukaryota > Metazoa > Cnidaria > Hydrozoa > Limnomedusae > Olindiidae > Scolionema > Scolionema suvaense. The sequence continues at coordinate 7,739 of JAOBRC010602786.1, forward strand.
TGCAAAATTGGTGCGGTGTTAATTTAATGAATGTAGTGTGGATCTTGATTGGTCATGCGGAACCAATTTTTACGAACGAAAAGATCATGCAGCATTTTCAGAATACGACTGAAGGAAAACTCCGTCCCAAAACTAAGTGACCCTAGGTCGAATGAAACAGCGATTCTATGATCAATAATGAGTTCTATTTCCTGTAACATACACTCATCCGTGCAACATCTGGAAGGTTATCATTTCACTTTCAGTCAGCCAGCTTAACCTTTTGCAGCCATTACAGGCTTCCTCTTGCTGTTTCCCGCCACAATGCAAACTGCCATCATAAAAGCGTATGAAAACTTCAATAAATCTTTTGAGCTTAATATCAACAGTTTACTTGGTTGTCATGGAAGCGCGTGAACCGCAAACTGCCAATCTCAGCTGCTTATCATGCAGCTAAGTGCACGGTAGCCGATCGGTGTCTTGTCGGGCTTCTTATAATATATTCGTAAAAAGTTATTTCTCAATACACTGACAGGAGAATTAAGTTTGGAGTTAATAGTTGGAATTTGCATGACCATGTTTTTCAGCCGAGCGCAACATGTTTTGAGGTCGGAGTTTTCCTTTAAAATGACCAGATATGGACAAAAATGATGAGGCGAAAGTCAAACACGAATTTCTGCAGATGTGATATATGGTCTACATGATAACTACAACTAAGAGCTTTCACCTCAAAAAGTATAGAAAATAAAAAACGATCTTAAAACATATGAATAATTTTGAATAGGACCATGGGCAGGCTCGCGTCGAATTTCAGACGGCTGGAGACTAAGACTTGACGAAGATCTCCTCAACAAAATCAAATCTCATCTAGCCAACCGGTCTGTGTGATGACATATATAATAGCTTCAATCACTCCATACAAATCAGATTCATTGACCTAAAACTGACGAATCATCTGTTTCACTCACTCAGTCATTTTCATTCAGTCAGGTCTTTTAATTATTAATCTGCGTCTGATGAGACTAATGAGATGTTTACTGGAATCCATTAATTGATCAGATTCGTTAGATTGAAGATACATCAGATTGCCAACCTGTGTACATATTTATATTTTCACATTGATTGAAATGATCATTACATGCTTTTATGCTTATACTAAAAGAATAAAATTCGCACAATTACCTTAATATCAACAGCAGCTCCATTCTCTAACAGAAGCTCTACACATTCACGGTGACCACTGCAATGGAAGAAGAGGAACAATCATGAAGTATCCTCAAGACTCACACTTTTGGAGTATGAAAATAGTTTCTATTATATTTATGATTTATACTTCTGATCAACACCCACAGCGGGCAAAATCGGCATAGAAAATGTGCAAGTGGCCCGTCAAGTACCGTCTGCTTCAGAATCCAGGCTGGATTTCTACAGCTGACGTCGGCGGAAAAAAGACGCGTTGTGATTGGTTTATGCTTCCCGCCGAACAGAAATCAAAACAAAAAAGATGGATGCCGATTCACCTGGGTTTAGCTTGAGCTTGAAATTCAGTTCCTTTTCTGGAGTAAGAATGGCTTGATAGATAGCTGGAGGAGTTCTAGATGGCTTCGAAATTTTAAACTGAAAGATTAATGGGTGGCGTATTGTGACTGCACTCTTATTGTTTGTTGACCTAGCTAGCTATAGGCCTTCCTCAGACCAGGAAGTTCAAAGTAGCTAGGTTGAAATCTTGGCAGGCGTTTGTTTATTTTATTGGGAAGTATTTCAACCTCATTAATCGCTCTGGATATGTTCTTTAATTTTTAAATTTATCCTTTTTTGGCGAGTTGTGACTGTTTGGTGTAGCCTAAGTAGTCTAGCAAGCTAGCTACCTAAGCAAGAACTTTGCCATTATGTAAACATAACCAGCAAAGGCCAAAAATATAGGATACTCTCATCCTTAGGTGCATAAAAGTGAACGCCAATAAGGGCTTATATCCTACTGCAATACTAACTGAAGTGGTAGCTAGCTACCTGCCTAACTCAGTACTGTATTACTCTTGTTGAAACCTTAGATATGCCTAGTGTTCTTATTGAAACGTTTGATAGTGTATTCTGAGACAGTGTGTTCATTGTACAGTGGCACAAACTGTTTTACAAATCACTCAAGCCTAGAATTTATGCGACTACTCCGAAAAGCCAGGATGGCGGTGTGAGACATTCCACAAAGTTTTAGACTAATGATTAACTACCTTATTACGTCAAATTAAGCTGCGTACTTAATTATGCCGCACCTTCACAAACGCGGCTTAATAAAAATGCGGCTTAATTAATGCTGCGGGTTAATAGAACGCGGCTTATTTAAAGACCGAGCAAGTTAAATAGAAAAACTCAATTACTGCTGGGTGACTTTATTCAATACACTATATCACTGTTCACGTTCATCATCACCACTTTCTACCTTGGCAGTAAATTCCTCTAAAATATCTTTGCCTTCATCATGGCAGTTGTAAAAGTCAGTCCGTTCTTCAGTGCTAAGTGACTCCTGCGGCTTAATTAAAACCTCACAAAATTCTAATTTTGTCATAGTGCGGCAGAATTTAATGCGGCAGAATTAGATACGCTGCTTAATTTGACATAATAAGGTATGCATTTTCAAATTTAAGAGTTATCGGACACATAAGTGTCACATAGTCTTGACACATAAGTGGTAGCACTTGATTATGAGTGTAGTTGGACACAAGGAGAAACTATCTACCTGGCTGCAAGCCGCAAGGGTCATGTTTATGTCAACTGAGTGTGATGATAAGACTCAGTTGAATGTAAATACAAATCAGTGAAGTGGATCTGAAGCCTTTTTATCAGTGGACGAGGTATGTAACATGTATAGTGTGTAACTGTACAGGTGTGTGTGTTCTGGTTCATGTGACTTGTCCATGGTTCAACATAGTTTCCTAGATGCGACCCCCACCCATAGATCAAAAGCTGTGTTAGTACCATTCACTTTTGAAGTACTGCTATAAATAAGGGTTTTCCCTGACCTGAAGTACCATCTGAGAGGCACAATTGTACCTGTTTGTACTTCAGTTAGCAATTTTTATTTACATTCCTTATTATAAATTGAACAACCAGGAATATCTGTAAGTGTTCTTATTTTGCCACCAAAACCAATTATCAGCAGACAACTTTTTAACTCTGACCCAAGAGTGCATGAACATACAGAATTTAAAATACCAAATA